>JAQZBX010016525.1:0-36408 GCA_029593785.1 Cabassous unicinctus | reverse complement strand
GGGGGGGGGGGGGGGTAGGGAGAACTGGCAGCTATCGCTTAATGGGTATAGAGTTTCTGTTTGGGGTGATGAAAAGGTTTTGCTAATGGAAGGTGGTGACGGTAGCACAACACTGGGAATGTAATTAATACCACTGAATTGCACACTTAAAAATGGCTAAGAGGGGAAATTTTGTTATATATTTATATGTTACCACAGTAACATTTAAGAAGAAAGAAGGTTCTGAAGGGCCATGACCCTGGATATTGGGGCATCTCAAGACTCCTGGTGCCATCCAGGTGTATGTTTTCTATGTGTCGCAGGCTGTGCATTGGGGACTTTTCACTTTGGGCTAAAGAAGTGAAATTTATCTGGACTAAAATAATGGACTCTGGAGCCCTTTAAACCCTGGGGTTTACTACCTAACCTTAGGTGGTTACTTAATTTTTCTAAGCTTCCATTTCTTCACCTGTGAATGGGTCAACTGTCTTATAGAGCTGTTGAGAGGATTAAAGAAATTAAAGCAAGTCAAGCATTAGCAGAGTGTTTGGGACATAACAGGCCCCAAGAATAGAGAGAGAGCTAGCTCTCCATCTGACTTCCTCCCCTGCCGGGGCTCTAAAATGACTTGACCCATCCTGGGCCCCCAGCAAGGATTATAGTGGAAGGTCTGGAGAAGGACGGAGATCTTTTTCCTTGAAGGCTCCAGAATTTTACTACAAGTGAATTGAGGGGTGAAGTGGTCCGCAAATCCTGAGGGACTACGGCTACCGTTCCTTCTCCTAAGCAGTCTTTAACTTATTTTAAATGCCCCAAACAACCCACAACTTGAGATTTAAGTACTGCTTCCCAGGGAGGTATTGTTCAAACAAAAGCCCAGTGTCCTAACTTCCTCAAACTTGGAAATTACTGAGTTAGAAGTTAGGATCTTTGATTCTTTTTTGATACATGCAAATTGATGGCTCTCAAGGGCATGATGCTGGAGTGAAAAAGCCAATCTCATGTCGCATACTTATTTATATACTATTTTCAAAATGATGAAATTGAAAAACAGAGGTTGGGTATAGCGAGGGGGAAGGAGGGTGCATGCAGCTCTAAAGGCAGAGCAGGATGCAGACCTCCAATTACTCTGTATCTTGTGATGTGGTTACACAAATCTCCACATCTGATAAAAGGACATAGAACCCCCCCCCCCAACACACACACACACGGGGGGAGGGGGGAGAGAGAAAGAGAGCTCCCACAGCTTTGGTTCTAGTCATCGCCTCTCAGGGCGTTATCATTCAGTCATCATTCAAACAACAGGCCAGTGTCCTAACTTCTCTAAAGTTGGCAATTACTGAGCTAGATGTTAGGATTCTTGTTTTCTGTTTGTTTGTTCATTTTCATTGTCTAAAATGAAGCATAAAAACAAGGTACTAGAGAGTTGTGAAAGCAAAACTAAACCATTGCAGAGAAACGCGCAACCCAATCCATCACCTGTTCTATTGACATTTTGCCAATTCAAGAGCAACTATGTTGCAAATGGTCACTAAATAGGAGATGTGCAATGGAAACACCATTCCCCATCATACACACGATTTCCCTCCTGAAGCTTCCCAAGGGCTGACGTCTTGATATTTTGCCTCCTGCAGACACTCTGACGTCTGTTCAATGCCCAGGCAAGAAACAGACGCCAGATATTTTGAAGAGAATACCTAGGTCTTGTAGGACTTTGTTCTGTATTGTACAAAGTGAAAAACAAAACAAAACAAATGCACAACTCTGATGAAAGTTTTATACTTTTAGGAGTCTTGAAACTGGCATTTTTTTCCTCTCTAAATGTAGGGTCTGTGATAAGTATTTTGAATTTCACTGTTGGGAAAAGAAATCCGTGACTAGATTCGTGACTTGTAACCAACTTTCCTTGCTGTTACCATATGGTGTTTCCTTTAATAAAAACATTTTGAGGAATAATGATAAAAAAAATCACTTGAAGCTTTTGTAAAAGTTAGATATTTCTGGCAATAAAAACATTCCCTATAATTATTTAGATACCTTTGAATCTGGTAATCTGGTAATCCACTCTCCTTGCCACTTTCCTTCTAAGAAGAGAGGATGCCCTCTGCCTGGACCATTCATCTTAACACATTTTCTGAACACCTCATCCACCAACCTCTTTTTAGATCTCAGCAATGGATATTCACAGATTCTGTTCTACTCATGTACCATTTAGAATCCCATCTTTGTTTACTCTTTGCAATGGAACAACACATTGTGTCTCTGCAGAGCTCTGAGCTGCACTGTGTGTCAGTTCTGATGAGTTCAGCTGACCTGGCTTAAATATATAAAAAACTTCTGGAGGTAAGCAGACCAGGGAGAAAAGCAGCTGTCAGCCATGCCACGAGGGATCTGGGCTCTTTCTTCCTTCTGTTCCACCATCCTTAGCATGCAGCCGCTGTCCTTATGTTGTCCTTATGTAACCTAATGGTTACAAGATGGCTACTCCATCTCCAGGCCTCACATCAGCATTGCAGACAGAAAGACAGAAGAAGGGCTGCATGGTAAAAGGCTGAAGGGGCGTGCCAGGCAAAAAGCCTTCCAGAAACCTCACTCAGGAACTTCTGCTTACACCTCAACAGCTAGAACCGGGTTGCATGGCCACCTTTAGCCAAGAAGAAGGAAGTTAAGGATGAGACTGAGGTTATCCCACCCATACCATCTTCCACTCACATATTCCAGAAAGGGGTAGGGGGTGGGAGGGAGTGGGAGGGACTTGCTTACATTCCCACAGGACCTGATTTCTGAAGGCTCTTCTGTTTCTTGTTTTCCCACTACCTTTTAGAATCCCTGCGTGAGTCTGCATGTCTATGTGTGTGAGGTTTTGGCTGCTCTATTTCACCTTTAGGAGAAGCAACCGTGAGATACTGCTTCATGTTAGGCTTTTTGCGTTGCTGAAGTATGGTACCTCTAAGTGTAATTTCATTTCCTTACACTAATTCATAGGGCAAAGTGAAAGTAGAGTAAGTTTAAACCACTGTTCCATCCAAAACAATCTGGTTTAGTACAGAGGGAAGGAGGTTACAACCTCATACACTTATGGGAATCGTAGGGGACACAGAAGAGCTGAGTGAGAAGGATTACAAATAACTCCACACGACAACAGTTGGAGCAGTAAGCTGGTTTAATTAATACATATTTAACCCTTATTCTTAGATAGCTCTCCCCTCTGGATTAGAGAAAGGAGTGTTCTAGATCCTATGATGCTTTTAATTTATAAAAGAGCTGAATTCATGCTGGTCTACATTTAAGGATCTGTAGCCATTTCTATAATAAATAGCCAGGAGTATACATAGTCTAAAAAAAAACAAACAAACAGAAAACAAAAACAAACCCTGAGGTTGAACTGAAAATACAAGTTTCTAGCTTTTGTTTTAAAACTAATATTATCAGTTGGGGTTTTTGATAGAACTCATAAAATAACCAGGTGACTTGTGTTGGAATAAATGAGAACTTAAGCTTCTTCTAAAAGCCTGCTTGGCTTATCGGGTTGGTCTTTTTAGAGGCCAGAGTTGAGGCAAGAAGGGAAATGATCTCAGTTCTCCAGACACAAGAATACACTCCTTGGGGAGCCAGCCTCTGAGATGGCCCCCAATGAGCCCTACCTCTTGGCGTTCACATCCTCATGTGGGCCCCTCCTAGGCTGTTGGGGTTGGGTGTGAACTTTAGAATACGGCAGCAGTGGTGGCGTGTCACGTCAGTTACAGAGACACGGTGGCTTCTGCCTGGCTTTCTCTCTCGGGTCCCCCACTCGGGTTGCATGGTGGAGAAGCCGTGTGGGGAGGAACTGAGGCCTGGGATCATCAGCCACGTCCAAACCCCAGTCAAGCCTTCGGATGAAGGCAGCCCCACTGGGCATCTTGATTGCAATCTTAGGAGAAAGCCTGGGCCAGAGTCACCCAGCTAAGGTGCTCTGGAATTCCTGACAACAGGAACTGTGAGAAAAGAAGCATCTGTTGCTTGAGCTCACGAAGCTTTGCGAATCTACTACCCTTCCTCTTTCTAAAGTGGTTCAAGCCAGCTTTCTAATGTTCTTGAGAAACATTTCCTAAAAGAAGAATATCAATGGTTGTCATGGTACCCAGCCTTTTTCCACAATTTGTGGCAAGTCAAAATGACACGACACAGAATATGACTGTCACAGACAACCCACAAGATGTGTTCAATAGGCAGGGAGTGGAGGCGATTTGTCAAATAGTGAATTTGAAGGTTCAGGATATTACCTCTATTGGCCAAAGCTATTGACAGTAACAATATTCAGAGGTTTACAATGGCTTTTAACACTTCACACTGCCCTACAAGTAGGCAACAGAAGAAATCCTGGGAGATAGCGGCTGGGGTGTATGACCACTTATGCCCTGACGCTTTATATTCATTATCTCATCTTATGCTCATGTCAACCCCAAGAGAGACGGAGGCCCAGTGAGCTCAAGTATCCAGAGAACAAGAAACCAGGAATTGGGCCCCAAGCTTTCTTACTACAAAGCCCCATGCTTTATATGTGTTGTTGTTTGTTTGTTTTATTATTTTTGTGGAGAAACTTTCCAGGCTCGGATTACTTATCCTCATCCTGTGTCAATTCTCTGAAGTGTGAAATGGGCATAAAATAAATACCTACCCCATAGCCTTATTAAGAAGATTAAATGAGTTAATTCATACAAAGCAATTTTTAAAAAAATCACCAGGCCATGTTAAGTGCTCCACAAGGGTTTGTCATTACTGTTGTCATCGGCATCATCTGTTTGTGCTTCCTCTGGGGAGGGGGATTCGGATCTGATGGGTTGCATTCCAGGACATGGCTGGGAGTGGGTGGGATTGCTGTGGGCTAAGATGATACCCACAGAGGTCAGGCTCCCACCGTACCCTTTTTGCTTCACCTCACTGTGCACAGAAGAGAAAAAGGCCTTTCCTTCTTTCGTGTGCTTGGAGTCCTAAACAGGTCCAGCACGTCTTCCTGCTTAGGAGAGCCGGCATTTCTTCCTTTTTCAGGAGACCTTCAGTCTCTTGGCTCCAGTGGTGAGATCCTGAGTGCCAGAAAGCGGTCCCTTGGGTCTCCAGGACAGGCCTCATACTCCAGTCCAGTTTTCCAAAATTCTAATAATCATGGTGTGGCCAGTACTATATTTCCCATTGCCACTGGAACTCTTTAGGAAGCAGTGATTATTGTCCACAACTGGTTTCGGTGATCCCGGGTCCCTTGGCCAGAAGGCCATCTTCTTACTCTTGAATCCCATGATTCTTTCAAACAACAGCAACAGGGATTATAATTGCTGGTATTTCCCGCGGACTTCCTGTGCACCAGATATTCACATGCCACGTTATTCATTTCGTCCTCACAACAACTCTAATTGGGAGTTATTCTGACATTGCAGAAAATGAAGCTCAGAGAGGTAGGTGATTTCACACAGTAGCACAGTAAGTAGCTAGGCTGGGAGCAGAGTCCAGGCCAATCTGGCTTCAGAGGACCAGTGCCTTAGGGGAATGCCATTGCTCAACGTGTAGCAGCTCCTAGCTCTTTCACTTGATTTCATTATATGGAGGAAAATCCAAATGGGGGCACACTGTGTGGATTCCAGGGTTTTGACAACAAGCTCAGCTCTGGGTTACCAATCTTCCTAGGTTCTTAGGTAAAGGGTGATTAAAGACTGTAGAATCAGTGTGACTACAGAAATCAGGCATGGCAGTGGGGAGGAGGGAAAGTAAAATAGACATGACCCACTTTGGTCTTTAAATTTGTTTTTGATGTTTTGGAAAGAGAGTCAGTGGTTAGGATAGGGGAAAAAAACCGTACTTTTAAAGAATAAACATCCTCTTTCTTAGGCCATGGTGTTGCAAAGGTTAAAGAAAATGTGTCACACGATTCCCTGCTAGAATCTGAAATGATTCAGGACACACTTGAACCTAGATTGGGAAATGAAAGCCAGGCTGACATAACTTCAATTTCCTCTGTTGAAAACCAAATCCCATTTTCACTTGGGGGTATTTCATTCATCTTTGCTTTTTTGGTTTTTTAATTACATAGCAGAAAGTGCTACTGTAATTTCCTCCCCATGTAGCAACAGCATTATTCATCAGGAAGCTTTTAATTCTACACAGCAATTGCTTCTCTTCAAAAGTCTGATTTCAATCTCTGCGGAGGCAGAAGGGCATGGTTTTTTGACCCTAGGGTTAATTATCTGCAAATAAGCTAAAATCACACATAACCTCATCCTGGGAAAAGGGGATCCAAGCACAACCCTTTGCTTTAAGTGCCTTATTGTTGGGTGGTGCTGAGGCACACCAGCATCTTCATTTGCATTAGCCCTCGGTCAAGTTTACCACGCCAGCTGGAAGGTTGGGCTGGGTGCCCCATACTCCCTTGCTTGATGTCTGTCTGCCCTGCCAGACTGTGCTCTGTGAGAGAGGGGGTCTGTCTTGTTTGCCTTTGCACTTTCAGAGCCTAGCTGGGTACCTGGCACACAGGATGTACTTGGTAAGCGTGGGAGAGCAAATGGAAGAACAGGCTTAGAAACATTCATGATTTAAAAAAAAAAAAAAAAAAAAAAGCTAAATGTACTGGAAGTCCCTATTTCTGCAGAGAAAAGAAAGAGGGGACTCACTAGGGGTCATCCAGGGACTGGAGGAGTCTGTCCATAAAGACAGGAATAGACCCCAGGGGAGGAAAGCCTGATTCCATCCAGTGTCCTCCTCCCAGACGCTCCTGTCACCCAATTGCTTGGCCCTCCAAGCACTTAATTCTCCTCCTCACCAATCATCGCCTCTTCTCTCTCCAACTTCTCAAGATGGGGCCAACCTTTCCTTCTTTATTGGTTTCTTTCAATTAGCAAGCATTTCTGAGTGCTAGATGTATGGCACAGTATTGGAACTTGGGGGGATGGGCTGGAAGGAAGAGGAGGCACATGGATAAGAATGATGATGGCTGACCCCCATGGATGACTTCCTGCGAGCCAGGCGCCATGTAAACATCTTCCCAGGGCTGACCCATTTAATCCTCACGGCCTCCCAGAGGGCTGAATGAGATGCAGATCCTGCCCTCAAAGGAGGGCTCCTCTGTCATCACCAGACCACTTGCTATGTCATTTGCACATGAGTCTTTGAGACACTTCCAAGGACTGCTAGTTCAATTTTGTTTCCCCAACATCTAGCACAGTGGCTGGCACAAAAGAAGTGCTGAAAACGGTGCTGCCTGAATTGTTTAGGTGGTTTCCAATGAGGAAGGACATGCGTGAAAAAAAAAAAACGCAAAACCAGACACAAAGGGTTATATCAGTGGGACAGGGGTGGAATCCTGGGGTTGAGGGCAGCTTTGGGACCTCGTCTCTGGGATGTGGTTGGAAGACCTAAAGGCAGGAAAGCCAGAGGCCAGCAGTGTGGGAGAACAGCATGGGCTCCCTGAGGTTCTGATGTGGCTGGGACACAATGGAGCCCCGACCAGACACCACGTGACCACTCACTTCAGGACACTGAGAAGGGACAGATCTAACAAAAGCTGAGGCCCTGCGAGGGACCCAGGGGCCCTATTGTTATGATCTCCAATTTTTAATGGGAAAAAAAATGTCTGAGAAGACACACAGAGATCAATGTGCCCCAAACTGAAAACTACATAGGCTTATGATGTAATTTCACAGCAAAGGGGCTTTGAGCTCCAAGTATATAATATGCCCTTGCTTCTGCCCCTCCACAACACGATACTACCCACAGGGTAGGGCGCAGAAGATCAAAGGGCAAAACAGAAGTAAAACTGGTCATCAAAACCATGCTCCTGTGTGCATTAAATGCTCAACGTACAGGGCCCACAGCTCCTAGGAGTCGGAAAACTAAGACGGCCCCATCTCTCCAGTTGCAGAAGGCTGTCTTGGCATGACTCCTTTAGCCAGTGGTTCAGGGACACTTGACAAAGTCTGGAGACATCTGTGGTTGTCACAACTGGGAGAGGAATGCTATTGGCCGGCAGCACTCAGGTCGGCTCTCACCATAGAGGATTATCCAGCCCATAATGTCAGGAGTGCTGGGGTAGAGAAAACCTGCTTGAGAAGGGTTCAGAAGGTCAACCCCTTGGGAAACAGGCAGATTTTTTTTAGGGTAAAAGAAGAAATATGGTGAGCAATTTTATATTTACAAACTTGTGCCTCAAAAAAGCAAACAATTTTCTCAAGTAAAATGGCCAAAAGCTCTGGAATATATAAGCCTGGCCTAACAAAAGAGAACAAGCTAATAAGCCAAGCCTTGATCTTAATGCTTGCACTTAGGAACCTTATTCCTGTAATAATGACCTAAGCCTAATTATAATTATAATTAATGCCTAGGAGTTACCTCCTGAAAACCTCCTTGTTACTCAAGTGTGGCCTCTCTGTAAGCCAGGGGTTCTTAACCTTTTTTGTTCCACAGACGCCTTTGCCAGTCAGGTGAAAACCATGGACCCCTTACTAACTCCACACTATACTATGTATTATTAATAAATATATCACACCTGCACCAACACAGACCCACAAGAATAATGTTTTTTTGAATTTCAATTCAAGCTCATGGACCCCTTATTAAGAACCCCAGCTCTAAGCCAAACTCTGCAAATAAACTCACTACCTACCCTTCCCCAACCCCCTGAAGTGTGACATGACTCCCAGGGATGAGCCTCTCTGGGGCTGAGGTATTATTACTAAGCATTAATCAGCGATGCATTTGGACAAAGACCTAGATCAAAAGAGGGAAATAGTAAATAAAAGAGTTTTTATTGCTAAGCGATTTCAAAGTGAATTGGGAGGTCATTCCAGAGGTTACGCTTATGCAGGTCTCAGCCAGACTTCACAAACTGCCACAGCAAACAAAGTTTCAAAGCTAAGTGCTCCTGAGGGCCCTCGGGATGTCCAGACACCATAGGCAAGCCACATGACCACATAAAATCAACACTTCCCCAGCGGGCTCTATCTGGAAATATATGGAAAGCTATTGGGAGCAGATGTGGCTCAAGCAGTTGAGTGCCCGCTTCCCACATGGGAGGTCCTGGGTTCGGTTCCCAGTGCCTTCTAAAATCAAAACAAAAAAACAAACAACAAGCAAACAAATGAAAAAACCAACTCAGGGTAGCCGATGTGGCTTAGTGGTTGAGCTCCAGTACTGGCTTCCCACATACGAGGTCCTGGTTCAATCCCTGGCCCCAGTACCTAAAAAAAAAAAAAAAAAGCTATTTCCCCAATATAACATAGTTATACTCATTTATAAATCCCTTAATGATGATTCTTCTATTTCTTTTATTTGAACCTGTAATTTTCAGTTTACTTGTTAAGTATCTTTCTCAAAGACTTAAAGCTTTTGGATTGTTCCTATGCCAGTTGAGCCCTGAAACCCAACAGATATGTGGTCAGCTCCCACATTCCAGTTCTTGGGGCCTGTCCCGGACAACTAACGAAATGATGATGATGGACCAGTCTCATCCCAAAAGCAAAACAATTCCATTCTTCTGCCCCACAATATCTGCGTCCCTTGTCAGCCTGAAGCAATCAGAGTGGACATCGTCCCAAATCCCTCAAGACTGGGAAATGAACAAAAATAGGGAGGGAGTGTAACCGCTGACTAAAGCAGATCTATTGCTATTGTAGTTTTTATCTTGTGTTAACTGAGTAACTTGTAATATTGATGTAAAAAATAAAATTAAAAAAGATACAGTGGCTGCAAAAAACAAACAAACAAAAGCAAACAAAACCAGAAAAGACAGGGCGGGTCCTGTGAAGGCTTGTGCTTAAAAGAATGATGGCTGAAATGCTTGTGGGTGACTACCTCGTCCATCCATCCCTCAGGAGGCGAGAAAGAGAGGAGGACTGAAAGAGAACTCTGAATACAGGAGAATACAAAGCATCGTGTTCTAACCCAAACATTTTCAGAGAACAGTAAAATAAGCACACGCCTCACCTCTGAAAACGACACACAGCTGGGTGCCTGTTGCCTTCTCTGAGCAACCTCCCGTTTCCTTTCCTACCTTGTCTTCACAATCCTGCTCTGGCCTCCTCCTCTCTCTGGGGGACCCTCTGAGAGACCCCAAGACCAGGTCCCCACCCCAGGAGCAGGCTCTGCGACTCCTCTTGCCTGGCTGGGGCTGCAGCGTCACCAGTGCAGGAGTCCCCGGGCCCCCAACCCTGACAGAGCACTGTCGGGCCTCGGGGGCTCTGGCACAGCTCATTCATTAGAACAAGCTGCTAAATTCCAGTGACCTTGGGAGGAAGTCGAGGCACACTCGAAACCAACTCCTCCAAATAGCAGCTGCACAGGCCTGGCTCTTCCCTGCAGCAGGAAGGTGGATTCTGCCTGGGACTCAACGCCGGCTTTGCTCAAGGGCCCTTTGCAGTTAAGTTTTGAAAATGGAAAACAGCAGCCATCTGCAGGATGAGGGAGCGCTGCTGATGACGAAAAGCTACTGGAGCTCACCGCCTGGGGACAAGGGACATCTATCCCAACCCTAAAAGTCAGTCAAAGGCTCGGCATATCCCCAGAAAGCAAGGTCATCGATGGGACAGCAGGGGCCCAGGCAGAGGACTGCTTGCTTCCTCCTGGTGGAAAATTTCCCCAAAAAAGCACAGCTCATACTGGGCAAGTACTTGGTAATGATCTGAGGAAACCCAGCCATGGGAGGCTTATGAGGGAACCTAACATTTCTCGTTCTCTAAACGAGACTCCATTCCTTTTCTCCAGTGAGCTTTGCCTAAAGTACAGTGAGCTGTGTACACCGAAGCTTTCTTCATGATTTAAACCAAATCGCTGCCAGCTATAGCTATCCGCAGCACGCTGTGTGTTTCTCCTGTCACTTACGGCAGGGAGAGAATCATGTGAAAACGTCCTCAGCTTTGCCAAGAGCAAAAATCATTTTGGAGAAGGCATTCTTTTCAGATGTGTGGAGTTATTCCCTCTACCTCCCCCCTCCCCATCACGAATAAACAGTCATTTCAGCTTTAGCGAACCTCGCTTCAAAAAGAGGCAAAGCAAAAGCAAACAATAAAGCTGTAATGCTCTCAAATCCATAACCCCCCTCCAAATGCCACTATGTAAAAGCACATTAGCAAGCAATACCATGCCATTCCCAGTTATTATACACTGTTTTGAAATAAAACCAAATTATTGGGTGGAACTGCAGGCCAGGCATAATTCCTCCATTTAAGTTTCTCATGAAATTGTGTCCCCGTGATTGGAAATTCCTGCTCCCGTTCAAAATGAACAAAGGATGCAGACACTGTCAATGAAATATTAATGACCAATTTGCAAATGTTCTCAGACCCCTGGAGTTCATCACAAGTTCATCAACGCATCGGTCGCCCATCTCTCCCTTTATTCTTTTAATTATTCAGCACCCATTAAGTGCCCACAGTAAGCTAAGCTCCCAACGACCTCTCACCTACATTACTTCCCTTCTCAACGCCGGCTTTACCTGGAGGCCCTCCAGCTGCAGGAGCAACTCGACCTTTGCCTTAAGACAGGAAGCTCATTTGGAAATCTCTCTCTGCTGGCATCCCCTTGCCTTACATTTTCAAGTGCTGAGAACACAGGGCAATAGGCACGATAGAAGCTTTAGGAAGTTTCCTGGGCTGTTGTGAGGCATTAGAGGGAACTGTACCTGCAGATGAGGTCCTTGTGGTGGCCCCATCTTTGAGCTCCTCGGACCCGCGTTAATTAATTGCTTCTGTCACCTACTCCATCTTTACTGGGTGTCTGCAATGTACCAAGCACTGTGTCCGTGGGGAGGAGACGCAGACAAGCAGGCAATGGCAGTGCAGTGCAGGCACAGCCGCAATGGAGGGTCGAGCCGTGTTGCAGGGTGCGGCGGGTTGAATTATGTAACCCAGTGAAGACATGTTTTGAATCTTAATCCTCGTCCGTGTGGGTGTGAACCCACTGTCAACAGGCCCTTTTGAAGATGTTATGTTTTGTTAATGTGTGGCCCATCCGAATGAGGGTGGCCTTAACTGGATTACTGGAGGCCTTAAAGAGGGAAAGCCAGGGGAGGAGCCAGAAGCTGGAAGTAAAGGGAACCAGGAAGAGAAAGGAAGGCACATGGCCATGAGATGGGAAAAGCCAAGGAACCCGAAGATTGTTGGCCACACAGAACGCTACCAGCCCTGGGAGGAAGCCAGCCTTCTAGCCTCTGAAAGTGTGAGCCAGTACATTCCTGTTGTCAAGCCACCCTGTTGTGCGGTCTTGTCATAGCAGCCTGTCCCACTTGAGACAAGTTCTGATCACACAGCCTCGGGGCCCGCCCTCATGTAAGTGGAGGAAAAGGCCACCGGGCAAGGATGTTTTGAGGGGCACAGGGAAGGCCTTCCTGGTTTCAAAATGCCCCCCTCACTGCCTGTTACAGGGACTCAAATGCCTCTTCTGAAGCATCCAGAAGCCAATTCAGAAGGTCCCCTTACTGTGATTTCTTCACAGGTACCTGAAACCCAAAAGGTTAGAATTTCTGTGGGAGCCTTTCCTATGTTCTGGTCACTGAGCACCATGAATTACCTCTAAAATGGAATAGTGAATGTAAATGACACTGCCACCATGAAGAAAGCAGCAGGTGTTATACAATATAAAATCGGCGTTATTGCAATATTCTGGGAGACCAGGGGAGAGAGAGAGCTCTTGGCAGAGGATTGCGGTCTGACCTCACGGAGGGGGTAGGCATTGAACGATGGCTCTCTCCAATAAAACTCACAACGACAACAACCCCGTGCCATCGCCCCAGTAGCAGTGCAACAGCCACTACTGTTCATGGAGCAATTGCCCAGGTGCCAAGCCCTGTGTTCATGCTTTTGTGACTTTTGATACTAGTAGCAACCCAATGAAGAAGATTAACCCTCTTTTACAGATGGTAAAGGTGAAGTTCACAGAGGTTAGTTACCCAGTGTTCTAGTTTGCTAAAGCTGCTCAAAGCAGACACCATAAAATGGGTTGGCTTTTAACAGGGAATTTATTAGCTTACATGCTTACAGTTTTGAGGCTGAGAAAAATGTCCAAATCAGGGCATCGTCAAGTGAGGCTTTCTCCCCAGAGATTGGCTGCCAGCGTTCCTAGACTCCGCTGTCACATGGCAAGATACATGGCAGCATCTGCTGGTCTCTCCCTTCTCCTCCAGGATTTGATGCTTTCATCTTCTTGCTTCCATGGCTTTCTCTCTCTCTTTGTCTGAATTTCATTCTTTATAAAGGACTCCAGTAAGAGGATTAAGACCTACCCTGAATGAGATAGATCACATCTTATGATTCTACCCACCAAAAGATCTTGCTTACAATGGGTCCACACCCACAGAAATGGATTAATTTTAAAAGAACATACTTTTCTGGGGTCCATACAGCTTCAAACTATCACATCCGGGAAGCTCACTCTGGAAGGACCCAGGGTCCCAGGGAGCCTTGGCTACACAGAAGGGAGGGGTCCCTGGTCTTTGAGAGAATGTTCAGGAGCCATTGGCTAGGCCTGTCCAACAGCAGAGAAGAGGAGGTATTCTGGGGCTAGAGAGAGTTCTGCAGAGCATAGGCTGGTCCTTTAATTAACAACATCCTCCAAGCTTCTGTAGCCCCTAATCTCTCTTAAAACAATGGTTGTTCTGCAGTGGGGGGTCTCTGAGGCATTTGGGACCTCCTTGGCAAATGCTCCCTCCTTCATTTTTCCTATTTTTTACATGTTGCTAAAACAATGTCAGAAACATTGAAGGGATAACAGTTAATGTGTGCACACACTCCACATCTTAATGCAACTGTTGTCATTTGTCTGGTTTCTTGGCTGTCCTTGCTTGGATGCATCCATATTTTCACATCGTCATGATCATCATGGATGCACAATGTTAGGTTTTATCTCTTTTCATTTAACTTTATAGCCTAAGCATTTCCCCATGTTGCCGTACGGCTTTCATAATTACCATTCTGACGGTGGCTTCAGCCATCAACACACCCTTGCTCTGGCTGGGGGCGTCTGGTGGGTGAGCGAGGTACTTGGAATTCCTTCCTCAAACCAGCACAATGGGAAGCACAGCCCCAAATTGGTACATACGCGTTTTACACCCAGATGAAGGGGTTCAGAGTGTGATGAATTCCAAGTGGAGGCTAAAAAATCATTTTACAAAGAGCCACGTTTCTATTTGTGTTTCGATGACAGGGGTGGAGAAAGAGAAGAACAGCTGGAGAAGGTGCCGTTGGGGGATGACGACGGTTGAGCCAACCTCCAGCCTGTTAAAGTTGGGCCTCATCAGGCTGGTGTGGTCGACCAAGGCAGTCACTTAACTGCTCAAACTCACCCAGTTAGTGATCCTAAAATAACGATGATGGTGACGATGATAATCGTTTACATAGCGCCTTTCACATGCTGAGCACTGCTCCAACATCTTTATGTGCATCGACCCATCCAATCTTTACATGGCCCTGTCAAGTATATGCTATGATTATTCCCATTTTACAGATGGGGAAACTGAGGCACAGAGAAGCCAGTGGCTCTCCCATGGCCAGTGGCCCAGATGTGAGCCCGGGCAGCTGGGTTTTGGAGGCCATGCTCTGAACCATTTTCTAGCAACTGCCTCAAAAGCCATCCTCAGAACTCAGATCTCACTTCCCTCCCTGCTCAAAGCTCTTTTCTCACCTCCCAGTAACTGACAAACTCAGTTTCAACTCCTTAGCCTGGCACTTAAAGGCCCACACATCTTGCTCCCAAGCCCCTTTCCAGCTTTCCCTCAGAGAATTCCCTTTGAACCTGCTTCAATCTAGCCAGGTCCAAAGCGTTGCTGTGCTCAACTTATAATCCTTTGTCTACCTTTGCTGTGCCTCTGTCTGGAGTATCCTTCTCTATTTCTGCATATCCTAATCTTACTCATTTTTTTCTGCTCAAATACCACCTCCTCAGGAGGTTTGAAGAGGTGTTTTATTTTTTTAAGATTTATTTTTATTTTTTTATTTATCCCCCCTCTCCCATTGTTTTTGCACCCACTGTCTGTTCTCTGTGTCCATTCACTGTGTGCTTTCTATGCCTGCTTTTTTCTCTTTAGGAGGCACTGGGAACCAATCCCGGGACCTCCGGTGTGGGAGAGAGGCACTCAATTGCTTGAGCCTCATCTCATCGGTCTGCTGTGTCTCTCACTGTCTCTCTTCTGTGTCTCCCTTTGTTGCATCATCTTGCTATGCCAGCTCTCTGTGGTGCAGGCCACCAGCCCTCTGCAGCACAGGCCAGCCTGCCTTCACCAGGAGACCCCAGGAATCGAAACTGGGGCCTTCCATATGGTAGACGGGAGCCCAATCGCTTGAGCCACATCAGCTTCCCAGGAGGTGGTATTTGAGTACATCCCGTCAGGTTGAGGTCCATCTGTATTTGTGGCTGACCCTCAAAGTCTTGGAAGGAGTAGTTTTGGGAGGGCATTTGAACTGCTGAGTTTTTGAAGGGCAGAAAAATGTACTGGATGTACATTTTTACTCTTAGGTACAATTTGCTACAAGTTGCCCTCCTGCCAGAGCCACAACAAACAGGTATATCCATCCACCTGCCTTAGGCCTGATCAGGCCTTGCTGATCCCTAAACCTACCCTGCCTCCTGGGCTAGAATGTAACCCAATCTGCAAAATTGAAACATACCAGGGGCCATCTCTGACCACATCTGGCAGCTCTTAGAAGCTCTTTGAACAGGGACAAGAAAACTGCCTGCCCCCCTTCTCAATCCCACCCAGGGCATCACCCATTCAGGATCTGACTCTAATGGACCCAGGCATGACCCAAACTTTTACCTGGTGTTATTCTCATTTTAGAAGATATCTTACATTCCCTAAAAGATCCTGAGCTTCTTAGAGGCAAGGCTTAATATCCTTGTCTTTTTCTTTATTTCCCCGCAGTACCTAGTATAATGCCTGGTACTTGGAAGATATTCAGTAAATGTTTGATGAATGAATAAATGACTTCATCCAATAGGACTAATATTATAAACCTAAGATGAATTAGCTAATAATAAAGAAGCATTCAACATCATACTGGAGGTCCTAGCCAGTGTAACAAGGCAAGAAAAATAAAAGATATATAGATAGGAGGAAATAAAACACCCTCTATTCACAGATAACACAATTTATCTACATTGAAGATCCCAAGGAATCTACAAATAGAAGTTATTATAATTTAGCAAGGTCACAAAATACAAAGCCAAGATACAACAATTAATCATATTTCTATAAACCAGCAATAAACAATTGGAAATAACAATAATAAAAATAGCACAACTTACAGTAGCATCAAAACCCATAAAATGCAAATGTATAAATTTTATAAAATAAGCCTAAGATCTTTTTGGTGAAAACTATGAACATTGATGAAATAAATCAAAGACCTAAATGAATGGTGAGTTATACCATAGTCATGGATTGAAAGACTCAACAGTATTTTGAGGTTAATTCTTCCTGGACTAATCTATAGATTCAATGTAATTTCTATCAACATCTGAGCAGAAGTTTTTGTAGAAATAAATAAATGGATTATAAAATTTATATGAAAAGGCAAAGGAACTAGAACATCCAAATCAATTTTGAAAATAAGGACAAAGTTTGAGGGCTCACCCTACCTAATTTCAAGATTAACTATAAAGCAGCAAGAAATAGGCTTGTATAGTATTAAAGAAAGGAGAGTCACATTGGTAAAAGGAATAGAATAGAGAATACAGAACTAAGTCCACATGTATATGGTCAACTGATTTCTGACATAGTTGAAGATGCAACTAAATGGAAAAAGGAGAGTCTTTTCAACATGGTGCCGGAACAACTGGATATCTGTATGCAAAACACAAAACAACAAACCTTGATTCATATCTTGCATTATATGCAAAAATAAACTCAAAGTGGAACATAGACTTTAGTGTAAAACCTAACACTATAAAACTTCTAGAAGAAAATCTGTATCTTGGATTATGTAAAGATTTCTTACAAAAAATATTAAACACCTGATGTGTGTGTGTGTGTGTGTGTGTGTGTATATATAAAGACACATTGGCCTTCACTAAAATTTAGAATTTCTGCCCTTCATAAGACACTGTTAAAAGAATGAAAAGAAAAGCCACAGACTAGGAGAAAATATTTGTGAATTTCATATCTCATAATGAAGATGTATTGGGAATACATAAAGAATTCTCAGAATTCAATACCAAGAAAGTAAAAAACCCAATTTTAAAAGTGGACCAAACATATGAACAGACAGTTCACCAAAGACGATAAACAGACGGCAGATAAGCAAGTGCCAAGATACTCAACACCATTTAATATTAGCTAAATGAAAATTAAAACCACAATAAGTTAGCACTACACCAAGCAGAATAGCTAGAAACAAGACAAAACAACAAAAAACTGGCATTACCATGGGCTGGTGAGGATATTGGCAAGGATGCTGAGCAATGGGGACTCTCATACATTGCTGGTGGGAATTTAAAATGGTACAGCCACTTTGAAAAACGGCTTGGTGGCTTCTTGGAAAATTAAACATACACTTACCACATGACCCAGCAATCCCACTCCTAGGAATCTACCCAAAATAAAATGAAACTTATGTTCACATAAACATCTATGTCTGAACATTTACAGAAGCTTTATTTGCATTTGCCAAAAACTAGGAACAACCCAAATTTCCCTGCACTGAAAAATGGACCAAAACTGTGGTTCATTCATATAATGGAATGGCAATCAGTGATAAAAAGGAACAAACTACTGATACACAAAGCAACATGGGTGAATCTCAAATGCATTACACTAAATAAAAGAAACCAGACTCCAAGAGTTACACACTATATGGTCCCATATATATTTTATATGACATTTGGGAAAAGGCAAAAGTATAGGGTCAGAAAACAGAGTAGGAGGAAAGGTGGACTAAGGGGCACACAGGGATTTTTGGGGGGCTGAAGGAACTGTTCTATATCATGATTGGTAATGTTTGTCAAAACTTGGAGAACTGTTATGAAAAAACTAAAATTAAAAATTAAAAAGGATGGTTTTTACTGGATATAAATCTACCTTGATGAAAAATGGACATAAATAGCAGAAAAATTAAATTAAAAATCTAGGTTCACTGGAAATGTGTGAAACAAGTGCACTTTCTGTTTTGGCCTTGGTCTACCCTCTAATTTTAGAAAAATATGCTTCTGTTTGGTCACATAAGCCCTACTTTGGCAGCATTTACAGAAATTACCCACGGAAGTCCCCTGGAATTGTCTCTTTTCTGTCTTGTCCATTCCTTTCCACACACTGCAAATTTCCCCACCTGCCTCTCACTCTTGAATCGTGGTCTTTTCTCCCACCCCTAAACACTACTCTAGACCACCCCATTTCTGTTGAAGTCTTCCCCAAAGTCTCGCCTGACCCAGGCACTTGGCCTGATTACTTTCACCTCTGAGACATCAGTAAGCTTCTGGCACTTACTCTGTCCAATTAGCACATGCAGGTCCGTCTCATCTCTCGTATATTTTGGCGAGGAGCATGTTTGATAATAGTACTAGTAATGCTAGGACTTCAGAAGACACATTAGGAAATCTTCGGTCTGTTCATATGTTGGTTGAGCCCTGAATTGCAGAGTTGCATCCAACACCTACTCTCCAGTTCATTGGAGTCACCCAGGACAACTAACAAAAGGATGATGATGGACAACGCCTAACCAAAAAACAGAGAGTATCTACAACTGCAAGCAAGACAGTTCCATCCATCTGCCCCATAGGATCTAAGCCCCCTCTCAATCAGAAGCAGAGTGGGCATCACTATCCCAGAATCCTCAGGACTGAGGAATGAACAATCACAATGGAGGAATGCAACTGTGGACCAAAGCAGGCTTATGATTGTTCTAGTAATGGAAGAACTTGTAACATTGATGTAAAGACAGTGGTCACCAGAGATTCTGAGAGGAGGGAGAGGGAAGAATCAGTGTAAAACGGACATTTTGGGGACAATGGAATTGTTCTGCATGATACTGCAATGATGGACACAAACCATTTTACATTTCATCAAAACCTATACAATTGTGTGGTGCAAAGTGTAAACCATAATGTACACTATAGACCATGGTTAGTAGCAATGTTTCAATAAGTGTTAATCAATTGTAACAAATGTACCATACTAATGAAAGATGTGTGGTACCTACTATGTGCCAAGTGCAAGGGCCACCTACGCACCCTACAACCTGCACTGGGGGCTCCCCATAGCAGTGGAACTAGCAGGTATTATAGATGCTCATTTAATCAATGAGGAGCCTGGGGCTCAAATGGAGGTGACAAAGCCACTGGGTGACAGTCCATGCTCTTCCAGCTAGGTGTCTCTTACTGGGCCCCTGGCACAGTGCCTGCTACCCGCAGTTCTCAATTGGTATAATGTAGGACTTTTGCAAAGGGGCAGACACATTGCCTGCTGTTTCAGAGACTTGAGTGAGGACTGAGTTGTTGAAGTTATGGGGAGGGAAATTTTGGCTCAATATGAAGGTGAGTGTCCTAACAATTTAGAGTTGTTCTCAAACAAACAGGCTGCCCTGAGGGCTTAGGGGCTGGTTAGAAGAGCTCGCATGGAAAAGGCACAAAAGATGGGGCTGCTGGCTCGAAGGCCTCTTGGATCCTTCCATCTGGGAGATTCTAGCAGATCCAGAGGCTTAGTCATGCGGTAGAGCTCTGTGCTGGGTGTTGGGGTGTCCTGGCTGCAGGATGAGCCAGGTTCCTGCAGACCTGGTCCCAGGGCATTCCCAGACCCCTTCTGCCCTGGGCTGGGGCCTCTGTCTCTCTCCCAAGGGACTCCCCCCCTCAGCTGGTAGACCAGCCTGGTGACTCAGAGCCTGCCTCCTGGACACCTTCTTGTGGGCAAGGCAATCCCGAGACTTCCAACACGATGCCATCACCATGCTCCTGCTTCTCTCCTGACTACCACAAAGGGAAGCGATGGCTACAGCCACAGCTCATGCAGCACCTCTCGCAGGCAAGAGTTTGTTTGTTCGTTGTCGCTGGGACATGCTGGGTCTTGGCAGTGCCTCTTTATCATGAACCCAGCACCTCTCTGCTCCTCCTTGGCCTGGCGAGAAGGGGCGAGGTCTTTATGTCTGACAGCCCCATGCCAACCCCTTCCTTAGGAAAGTGGTCTACGTTATAGACACTGCCTCATCTGGCAGCTTCCAAAATCTCTGCCAGAGAGAGCTGAGATCCCGGTGTGCGGGAGGTGGGAAAGCACACGACAAATGTGTGAAACACCAGCCTGGCGAGGTCTCCTCTGAACCTACCTGGGCGCCCTTCCTCTCCTATGGAGCCCACTCTTTCTGGAGGGCTCCTGCCCAGGGGGCAGTGGCGTGCACACCGCAGGGCGACCCACTGTCCCCAGGAAACTGTGCCTGCCGCCAGCAGGGCCCCATCAACAGAGACGGGCAGCTGCGGCGCCTTCAAAATCCACTTAAAGCCAAATTTTGGCTCAAAGCCCTGAAGCCTCTTTTCAGGAAGAAAGCTCGGAGCCTCCCAATTTCATTTTGTTTTCTTACTGCCTGTTCAAAGAACAACCATATGAGATGAAAATATCATCCTCAGGCAAAGCG
Source organism: Cabassous unicinctus (assembly GCA_029593785.1). NCBI lineage: Eukaryota > Metazoa > Chordata > Mammalia > Cingulata > Chlamyphoridae > Cabassous > Cabassous unicinctus. The sequence goes on along the minus strand of JAQZBX010016525.1, from coordinate 15,865 downwards.
AATTTAATTCAAACATTCTTAAGGACAGGTTCAACAACTTTTTTCTCATAAACAAAATAGAAAACAAACCTGCTTCATTCTTAGTTTTCCCGTTACACAAATAAAGAAAAAATGAAAAGAAGAAGGGGATATTTACAGGAAAGAGAAATTTCACCTGCTTAGCACATATGAATGGGATAAAGAAGCCAAACCAAGCATTTCATAGGCATTACCTTCTTAACTCTTCCCAATAGCCCTAAAAAAAGGATCCCACTATCATCCTATATTAGAGATGAAGACATAGGGGCCAGGAGGGGTTAAGAAATGTCTCCAAAGTTGCATAGTTTATGCTGCACAAAACAAAAATGTGACTCCAAAGCAAAAATTACCCCAGTACCCAAGTTCCTAGCTAACCACTATGCTACACTTGGCATTTGCATAAATATGGTCAGAAAGAGCTAGGTAGTTGACTTTGGGTCATCAAGAAATGAGGGAGTGCTACGTTTGCTTCTTCTCCATGTTTTCTTTTCATATGAAGTCTCAGGTGCACAGTTTTGCGTCTGGTCCCTGCACGGCCTGCTCATTGCTTAATAAGATATTAAACCTCTATGCAACCATCACTCAACACAAGAACTAGCGCTCTGAGGAGGACTTACATCTACCTGTGTAGTCTTCCCCCAACCTGTCCTCCTGACTCCCCTATCAGAAGTAATCACTGTTCTGAATTTTTATTTTTTCGTTTCTTGATTTCCTTTTAATACAGCTTTATCACAATTTTAATATTTGAACCAATTGTTTTTTATTTTATAAAAAGAGTGTCGTGCTGTATGTAGTCTTTTAGGCCTTTTATTTTTCACTTGTGTTTATAACTTCACAACTGGGGTTAGAATTTCAAACCCTGCTATTGCCACCTAAAGAAGAATAATATGCCTCGCTCTGGGGAAGCCGTGCAAGGAGGCCATTTCCTCCCCTGTCTGCTGAAGCCCCTCCAGGGAGATCTCATCACCCCTAGAATAAGATCCAGCGCCCTACCTGTATTTCTGAGGTCCAGCCTGGTGTGGCCCTGGACAACCCTCGGACCTTCTGCCTCCCCACGTCCTCCTCACTCTGCTCAGCAACAGTGGGGGTTCCCTTTCAGTTCCTTGAGCATTCCAAGTTTGCTCCTGCCATGGAGACTGAGCTGTCCTCTCTGTCTCCTCTGAAGTCCCAGGTTAAGTGGTCGCCTCCTTTGAGTCGCCGTCCATGACCACCCAGTCTAAAACAGCCCCTCTATCACACCGTCCCACTTCAACCATCACAGCACTCCTGGTGTTTTCTCACTTATAATTTGTCTTCCTCCTCTATAAGAAATAAGACCTGTGTATGTGAAACTGTATATCTACCACAGAAATTTTCTCAAAAACGAAGGAAGTAAGCCTGTTACTTAGATGAATAGAACTGATTGTATTTTGTGACAATAATAACATTCAGGCTTTCAAGCAAAAATCTGAATTTTGGAAAACTTGTATTCCCCAATGCTTCCTAGTACTCACAAATTTTCCGATAACATTGGTGGTGATGTTGATGAATGGGATTTTTTGATCTTGAATAATGAAATGTGTCAACATTTTAAAGAGCTGTACAACTAAGTAAATCGATGTTTTCCATTTGACTGATGCATGATGTTAAAAAATCATGCACGGATAAAAGATCCACTCAAAATGCAAGGCAGATAAGTAGATTTTAATGTAACAAGTACAGGAAGCTCACTGACTTAGTTTCAGATTTCACTTTGCAGTAAACCTTCAGAACTACCATTTGTAGAGTTTTGGTGTAATATCAAAGAAGATATACACAACTTTCTTAACAGGCTTTTAAGACACTTCTTCCTTTTCCAACTACATATCTATGTGCGGTCAGATTCTTCTTCAGATATTTCAACCAAAACAACTTACAGCAACAGATGGAATACAGAGCAGACATAAGAATACAGCTGTCGTCTATTAAGCCAGACATTAAAGAGATTTACAAAAATGTACATCAATGTCACTCTTTTCATGAAGATTTTCAGTTATTTTTCATAAAAACTTCATAATGTTACCATACAGTGGGTTTATTATGTTTAAATGATTTACTAAATATTTTTTAAAAATCCCAGTTTTAATCTGTGATATTATAAATATCAATAGATATAACCCCGTATAAACAAAAGCACTCTAATCTTCATTAAAGAAGTTGTGGGTTTACAGAACAATCTGTATAAAATACAGGATTCCTACACACCATCCTATTATTAATACCTTGCATTGGTGAGGAACATTTGTTACAACTGAAAAAAGCACATTTTTATAATTGTACTATTAACCATAGTCAACTGTTTGTGTGTGTAGTTCCAGGGATATTTAAAAAATGTTTATTTTGTTCCCATATACACAATCTAATAATTCCCCTTTTAACCATGTTTGGATAAATATATATATATTTCAGTGCTGTTAATTATGTTCACAATGTTGTGCTACCATCACCACCATCCATTATCAAACTGTTTACATCATTCCAAATAGAAAGCCTGTATGTTTTAAGCTTTAACTTCCCATTCCTTCCCCCACCCAACCCCTGGTAATCTATATTCTAGATTCTGACTCTATGAGTTTGCTTATTCTATTTATTTCAAATCAGTGAGGTCATACAATACTTGCCCTTTTGTGTCTGGCTTATTTCATTCAGTATGATGTCTTCTGGGTTCATCCATGTTGTCACATCTATCAGGACTTTATTCCTTTTAACAGCTGGGTAATATCCCATTGTATATATATACCACATTTGTTTATCCATTCATTGGTTGACAGGCTCTTGTGTTGCTTCCATATTTTGTCAATTGTGAATAATGCCACCATGAACATTGGTGTGCAAACATCTGTTCAAGTCCCTGTTTTCAATTATTTTGGGTATATACTTAGTACTGGGATAGCTTTCTGAGGAACAAACTGTCTTCCACAGTGGCCACACCATTTTACATTGCTACCAGTAATGAACGAGTGTTCCTATTTTTCCACCTGCTCTCCAACACTTGTTATTTTCTGTTTATTTTTTATTTTTTAAATTTTTTAATAGCAGCCATTTTAATGGCTGTGAAATGGTATCTCATTGTGGTTTTGGTTTACATCACCCTAATGACTAATGATGTTAAGCATCTTTTCATGTGCTTTCTGGCCATCTGTATATCTTCTTTGGAGAGATGTCTATTCAGGTCTTTTGCCTATTTTTTGATTGGGTTGTCTTTTTATTGTTAAGGTGAAGGATTTTTTATTTATTCTGGATACTAAACCTTTATTGGATATATGGTTTCCAAATATTTTCTCCCATTGTGTAGGTTGTCATTTTAATTTCATGATAAAGTCCTTTGAGGCACAGAAGTTTTTAATTTTGATGAGGTCCCATTTATCTATTTTGTTGTTGTTGTTCTGTGTACTTTGAATGTAAAGTCTAAGAAACCATTGCCTAACACATGGTCCTAAAGATGCTTCCCAATGTTTATTTGTTTTTTTTTTTTTACCCCTAGGAGTTTGATAGTTCTGGCTTTTATATTTAGGTCTTTGATCCATTTTGAGTTGATTTTTGTTTAAGGTGTGAGGTAGGGGTCCTTCAATAGTTTTCAAGAGTATAAAAGGGATCTTGAGACCAAAAAGTTTGAGAAGCACTGCTCTAGTGCCTAGCACATTCTAGGAACTCAATAAATGTTGTTCAGCAACTATCCTAACAATACATTCTCTTTAATATTCATCTGCTTTCTCTTTATTCTACCAATATATGTCCAATTAACCTCTGGAAAATCTTATTTCATTTGTGGGCCATATAGCTTTGACAATGTTCCTAAGTGTTAGAGTAATGCTAGTGAGATGAAAACCCAAGGACATCAACACGCAAGCCCCCAGAAGAACTCAGAAGTTTCCCTCAGAATCACCATGAATGTCCCCAACTATTTCTTTCATCCTTTTATTTATCTGAAGTGCCTGCATCAAGATAAAAATTTAAAAACTGTTCCAAAGTTTTCACTGAGATTGTTTTACTTTAATTACTGTTTTTGTAGCAGTGTTATTTTTTACTGTGTGCACTGCGAATGCAGAGTGACCTCGCTACACTGAATGCCAAATAGGAGCATACCTATCATTTAAACATCACTTTTTAATAGGAAAACACATGCCAAGTTTTGAAAAGGACTCTCAAACTTTTGGAAGGCAAGTTTCCATGGCAGATAAACAATTTTAATGGTACAACACAGAAAGCTCTCGAAAGGTTTCCGTTACTCTAAAAGGAAGCCACGTTTGGAGGCTATCTCATGTAAAAGCAAACACTGTGCTTTATGAGATTATTTTTGAATGGACTGCAATATATAAAATCAACTACACATTTTTACATGGGCTGAATGGTGCTGCAGAACCTGAACTTGGAATTACCATGTCTTGGAAATGTGTACTCGCCCCCTTGGTGTCACATCAATGGCGACTAGTGGCAGCCACAAACTCTTGGCTGGCCATTACGCCGGTACTGCTCAAGCCCACACTAAGCTCTTCTTTGCATTGCAGCCTGAGGGAAAGTTCACACACAGGGCACTGATTGTGGCCTCACAACTGCGTTCCTCTGGATTTCTCAAAAAAGGTCTTCTGCTTTCAAATTCCCATTTCAGCATCTAAGTGGTTTCTTTCAGCCTCAAGCAACCTTTTTCATCAGATAAGTATAAGTCAGGGAGGGAGGTGGGAGACAACCTCAGATCCTGACTATGATGCCAATTATAATGTGCTGTGTGCACAAGTTGCAAGCAGTAAGGCTCAAGATGGGATTAGGGATGTCATGTAATCCTCCATGTATTGATGCAGAAGACCGAAGATTCTATGTTAACAGGAAGATTCTAGATAAAATTTCCCTGTCCTTGAAACATACCTAAACTGGATTTAATAAAACAGAATTTAATAAAAACATTTTACTTTAAAATTCAAAATAAGGGGACAAACTGCCTTGAACTGAAAGTAGAATTTCACAGTCTATGCAGGAAAAGGCTAAAAAGAAAAAAAAGGCAGCAGCTTGCATCTGAATTATGGCTCTTGAATTTGATATTCCAAATGTCCCCTATGCATACCCGCAAGTTACAGCCTGGTTTATTGCTCATTCAAAACCAGGAAAGTCCTTTAAAACCTATCAGTGAGTTTCCTCACCCTTTTGAATATCATTATGGACTCGAGGATTCTTTTTTTAAAGTTTTAGGTATTATAGTCCATATAGACATTAAAACTAAGAAAAAAAAAACCCAAGAAAACAACAACAACAACAACAAAAACCTATCAGTAAATACACTGCCAACCCTGCTACCACAGGAAGTCTTAAATGAGAATATATTTGCTAATTTACTCAACACATACTTAGTGAGCTCCTGCTGTGAGCCAGGCTTGTGTGTGTGTGTGTGTGTGTGTGTGTGAGTGTGCGGGGGAGTGGGGGGTTGGGGGGGGCAGATACAGAGGTTCCAGTGGTAAAAAAGATAGGCCTAGTTCCTGCCCTCAGGAAGTTTCCAGTCCAGCATGGAAGACTAAAGTAAATTCTAACAGAATAAATTTAAAAAATAAAATAGCCCCTTAATTATCTATATCTCCTCATTTTCATGTCTTTGCAATATAAGGGAAATGGGGAATGGTAGAAAGAGCACTTTTGCACTGTTGTATCCTTGGGACACATTTTAACTGGGTGATTAGGAAAGCAAATCCCCCATAATAATGGATCTATGCAATGCTCATCAAAAACTGAGAGAAACATTATATAAAAAGGTGATGGGGGAATTTAAAAATAGATATTTTAGGCTGACAACAAATGGATCCATTGATGAATCTTAATGTAACAAAAACAGAGAGAAATGGAAGTATAGAACCTCATACACAGAGTAGTCTTGGCACAAATAAACCAAAGCTTCAAATGTGATCAAGACTCTAGATTGAATGACCAGTTTTTAGGAAATACAGCAGACAGAGGAACATGTCAAATAACACCCTGGGGACGCAATTTGCAAAATTCAGAATGTGGGAAACCATACATGACAAACAACTCAGTTTCTTCAACATCAACAACAAAATAACACACACACCAAAAATGGACAGGGAGGGGAAACTTATAGCTTAAAAGAGACTTAAAAGACATATCAACCAAATGCAAGTGTGGATCTGTATTCAACCAACTATTCAAAAAAAAGTATGAAACAAATGGGAAATCAGGAAAATTTGAACAGTGACTACATATTTGATGACTTAAGAATTTTTAAGTAGCTATAAATAAATTGTGGTTATGATTTTTTAAAGTATTTTTTTTCTTTTATATATATATGTACACACATGAGTTTTTATAGACAAAATGAAAAGATGGCTAGGATTAGCTTCAAAAAGATAGCACATGTAAAGATATTCAATATTACTAGCCATCAGGGGAATGCAAATCTAAACCAGAATGAGAGATCACTTCACACCTGTTAGGATGGTCAGAATAAAAAAAGACTGATAACATCAAGTGTTGGCAAGGATGTGGAAAAATTGGAACCCTCATTCCGTATTGCAGTGGGAATGCAAAACGGTGCAGCCACTTTGAAAAACAGATGGCAGTTCCTCAGTTAAACATAGATATGCCATATGTCCCAGCAATTCTACTCCTAGAGAAATGAAAACATACGTACACAAAAAAACTTAAATGTTCATAGCAGCATTATTTATAATAGCCAAAAAGTAGAAACAACCCAAATGTGCATCAACTGATGAATGAATGAATAAGCTGTGGTATATCCACACAATAGAATATTATTTGGCAATGGTAAGGAATGAAATCTGATACATGCTACAATACAGACGAACCTTGAAAACATTATGATAAGTGAAAGAAGTCAGTCACAAAAGACTACATATTGATGATCCCAGTGTACGAAATTTCCAGAAAAGGGAATCTATGGAGACAGAAAGTAGATTAGTGGTTTCCTAGGATTGGGAAGCAATGGGAGATGGGGGAATTGGCGGGTAAAGGCTAAGGGATAAAGTTTCTTTTTGAGATAATGAAAATGTTTTAAAATTGATAGTAGTGATTGAAGCACAACTCTGTGAATATACTAAAAGCCACTGAAGTGTACACTTATAAAAGAAAAAATGAATTGGGGGTGGGGGCAGCGGGTAAGGGTACAAGTGAAATATAATAAATCATGGATTGAAAATTTTTAAAAATGTGTAGGCTATGTTGTCAATCTGGGGATAGAATCCTGGTTCTGCCAATTACTAGCTGTGCCCCTAGGCAAGATTTTTAACGTCTTTGAACCTCAGTTTCCCCAAATGTAAACTGAGGGTAATAATATGAATTAAAATGAGGTTGGTACATTTAAAGCACTTAGTGCCTGGTTCACAGAACATGTTCAGTTTACAATGGCCACGATTATTCTCAGCTGTCTTCCCTCAGGCCAGCTCCTTCAAGAGCCTCTGCTTGTTCAGCAACCCCCTCCGAAACCACAGCGGTGTGGCCATCTAGCAGGTGCTAACAAAGATTCCTGACTTTTCCTGATTTTTTTTGTTGGCCTTTTCTCTCTTAATTTTTATGAATATCCTTCACAAGGCATTACCCTTCTAAAAGTTTAGGTTTTTTTTTAGTTTGTTAGCTAGTTTTCCGCTGGTTTCAGGCTACGGATGGGGAGCTAGAGAAGCAGCAAGAGATGTAAGGAGATCAACAGCCATCAAGGCTCTGCCAGAATGTCTGACCTCCCCACCCAAGGGCCCCAGATGCTGGGACAGCCAAGTGCTCACTGCAGGATAAATCCCACAGGGGATCTCCCCGTCCCCTCTCCTTGGGGGTGCCATTGGAACGAGGCTGCTTCAACCCACAGGCAGCTGCATTTGGTTGGTAACATTCACCGACCTGCCAGTTTCCCCCCCAGAAAGTCTCTTCATCTGGATTCTAACACTGTCATCTGCTGTGTTGCTTACTCCTCTACCCTGACGATGGCCTCCTAAATTAGCAAAGTGCTCTGGCTCCTTTTCAATAACAAAGGCTCTACATGAGCCTAAATCAGTAAAACGATGATAAATATTTTATAAATGGCACTCTGACAGCACAGCCTAGAAACACACACACACACTTACACATAATGAAATTTATAGGCTCACATATGCTCTCCACAGAGAACCGCAGCGTTTTCTCTAATTCACGTTTGCTCCCAAACAGATTTTTTTAATTTTTAATTTTGTTGTACTGTATGTATCAACTGCACAAGGCAATCAGCCAAGCAAAGATTTAGACATATGGACTAAATTTCACAGCTTTGGAAAACATGGTAGAGCAAGACAGCAATATGGTCTTCCACTCTGCACTCTGAGTCAGCCGCCCTGCTGGGTAGGTGCCTGCCGTGCTGGGGGAAGATTTACCCAGGGGCCATGGTGTGGAAGCAGCACCCCATCTCCCAACCCCATCACATCTCTCAGAGGAAGGTTCCCAGGAAAGCTAAGTCTTAGGGCAGTACTACTCAAGGTTCTTTTTACCATAAAAAAAAAAAATATAAATAAATAAATAAATTCATTTGCCTGCAAGATCCATCCCCAGGGACATACCCAGGATTGGTGAGGCAATTAGTAATGCTGAAATTTTGTGTTTGCACACATTTGACATGTTACAAGTGTGCAAGATTATATATTTAATAAATTAAATTTCTTTTCCTATGTGTCCCTTTTTCCAGACCTCTATTTCGTAAGGTAAGCAAGTATGAACTGCAAATGAATAAGCCCCAAATTGACTCAATTTTACTGGATGATGTTATGTTAAAATTCCTAGAATTTCTTAAGTTTTAACTTTTGCTAAGCTGAATGGTGTCCTTCCCATTTATGTGCAGAATCTTTGGTCCCCTCTGGTTGGTTATGGAGAGAGAAATGCTTATTGTATTCCTTTGCTCAGATACAACGTTGATAATGATGCACTATGTTTTGTAACCAAAATGCTGTCACCTCTGGGTATGTGGCCTCATCCTCACCTACAGGGTATATACCCTTACTTCTTCCTTGTCAAATGTACCCACTCCCAGGAAAAGAGAATAAAAGTAACTTAAAAAAAAAAAAAAAATCACAACTCAGCAGCTCCCCAATAATGCCAAATTGTCATGACCATTAAAAGCAAGTGGGCTCCCGCTGGGGGGCAAAGATGAGGACAGGCTAGGGAGGAGGTCAATGTGTGTAATTCGGCTCTTTCTCTTTCTTCCAGGAAGCTACTGGAAAGGAAGTATCATAATTGTGACAGTGACTCTGTGTAGCAGGTGTCCAATAAGTAGTAACAGTGGTGGCCCTCAACTAAGCAGCAGTGTGACAGTTTAAAGCTTTTTGTGAATCCCAGAAAAGATCCTGTTCTTGGGGTTAATCCATTCCTGTGGGGGTGGGACCCTTTCATTGGATTGGGTTCAGCTGGGGGCCTTTGACTGGAGTATGTCAGTGAGGCATGACCCAGGGTGGGTCTCAGTCCTCTTGCTGGACTCCTTTATAAACGGGAGAAACATGCAGTGACACACAGAAAGAGAGCTGCCATTTTACCCTGCCATGTGAGAGGACTCCAGGATCACCTACAGCACAGAAAAACAAGAGGCTGAGAGAGAGAGGCCAGAGGCTAGACCCGCGGAGCAGCTCGAAGCTGAGATAGGCCTGGAGGAGAGGGGAGAGATGAGCCATATGCCTGATTGCCCAGAGCTGAGCTCAGGAAGAAAGTGAGCCTGGAGGAGAAGGCAGAGACCATTTGCCTTGCCACGTGGCAGGCATCCAGGATGGCCAGCAGCTGACCTTTGGTGAGATAGCATCTCTGATGATGCCTTGATTTGGACATTTTCACACCATTGGAACTGTAAGCTTTTATCCTAAGAAATTTCCATTGTAAAAGCCAACCCATTTCTAGTATATTGCACTGGCAGCCTTTAGCAAACTAAAACAAGCCCCTGCCCCACCCTCACATTTCCTCTCAGCCACACTGCTCACAGATGACTAGGAGGGTCCCTGAGGAGTTTATTCTTTCTTTCAAGGCATAGCTCAAACTTAAAGCATTAGCTGACCTGATTAATTTTTTTTTTTCACAATTAAATACTGTAGGGTTTTGACCTAAACTTATCATACAGTTTGAACTGTGCAGAGCCAGTGACAATATTGGGGATGGTTGCCATAATGGTGATGGGAAGGGGAGAAAGGAAAAAGGAGAAAAAGCGACAGCTGTTTCTACCGGGCTGGATGTCGTATTCAAGTGCCTTGTTATTATTTTAAACAACCTTGTGCAGTGGATCCTTTTTAAAAAAATGTTTTGAGTCTTCATTAACTTTGTTTTTAATATAACTTATTTAATTTTGTTTATAATTATTTTTTAATAAACTTAATTTTAGAATAGTTTTAGATGTATAGGAAAATACAAAGGGAGAGTCTCCTTATAACCCACATCCAGTTTCCCCCATTATTAACAACTTACATTGGTAGGATAAATTTGTCACAAGTAATGAGCCAATATTGATGCATTGTTACTAAATAAAGCCCATAGTTTATTTGAATTTCCTTCATTTTCCCCCAATGTCCTTTTTCTGTTCCAGGATCCCATCCAGGATCCCACAGCACATTTAGTCATCATGTCTCCTTAAGCTCCTCTTGGCTGGGACTGTTTATCTGACTTTCCTTATTTTTGAGGCTTTATCAGTTTTGAGGAGTACTCGTCAAGTATTTTATAGAATGCCCTCATTTGGTGCTTTTCTCATGGGTTTTTGGGAGGAAGACCCTAGAATCCAAGCACCATTTTCATCATAACAATGGTACATACCATCGCCATGACCCATGACTTATTGTTGATGTTGAACTTGCCCACCTGGCTGAAGCAGTGTCTGTCAGGTTTCTCCACTGTTAAAGTGACCTTTTACCTCCCTTTCCCATACTGTTCTCTTTGGAAGGAAGTCACTGAGCAGCCCTTGTCAAAGTGTGGGCAGACTATATTCATATATGATTTGGAATTTTTCCACACAAGAGATTTGTCCATTCTCCACCATTCACTTATTTATTCAATCATTTATTTCTACCAGGACGGTTTCATGGATATTTATTTTATACTTTGGACTATAATCCAGTACCACTTTATTTACTTTCTTGCTCAAATTTAAATCTCTAGCTTTGGTTATTGGGAGTTTGTTCACTTGGCTCCTGTGACCCTATGACATGCATGTACCAGTGTGGTATTTTTTGAGCACTTCCTTACTTCCAGGTACTAAAAGATGCTCCAGGCTCATCTTATATATTTCTGGCTCCAGTCCTAGAATCAGCCATTTCCCCAGGGAGCCCTGTAGGTTTGCTGTTTTGAAAGACCACAGTAGCCTTTAGTCTAGGGCTATTCTTTCCCCACTGTTGAGACCATACCCTTCTGAGTACTGTACCCAAGGTTTTCCCCTTTGGCTGGTGGAAATACAAAGGCTTCTCTGCCCCCTATAAACTCAGAGGGTGCCTTGTGTGTTCCTTTCTGGTGGTTCTTTCCTTGGCCTCCGGAAACTTCCTCATACGTATCTGCTGATAGAAACGTTATTGACTTAGCTTAGGACACTAAAAAGTCTTGTCACAGTCAATGACCTGCAAAAAGTCTTCTCCAAACAAGTGAGGGAACGCAGCTTTGGCCACGTACCCTTTTATACTGAATGAATGGGAGCAGAGTTTGTCTGTATACATCTTATATGAGGTGGCTGATGGTACAAAATATAAACATGATTAAACTGGGAATCTTGGAAAGCCTTCCCATGCTCTCTACAGAAAGATAAGAAAGCTGCTGGGGGAGGAGAGCTGCCCCATCAGCTACAACTGCTCCTCTAAGGAGAGAAAGGGCCTGGGCTGACCAGCAGTGAACAAGGATGTCAAATGAAAAGAGTCCACGAGTGATGTGCGAATGTCTGGACAAGTAGCCTTAAAAGCCCACAGGAGGATGATTGATTTCACAGGATTTCCCCCTCATCCCAGGCAGGCAGAAATGCTGGTTAATATGAGCCCTCACCAATAGCTTAAAAATCCACTCGCTAACAAGGACAGAAGATGGACAATCATGAAAATGCCCCCCTGGGGCTCTACTCAGAGTTTTCCCTGTACCTCAACTACACCAGAATGAGTGACATATATAGACACATGCACATGTACATATGCCCTTTTGGAACATAGACAGGGAACCATAATTTTTTTCTGGGTCTCTCAACTACATTGTCTTTGGATCTTTGAAATTTTACTCCCAAAACAGTGATGCAGACTTTAAAGATTTGCAAATCAATCTTTTTAGAAATCCAGGAATGGATATTTTTCAAATATAAGTGCCCTAATCACCAGGTTTGTCAGCCAGAAACAGCAAAGCAAATTTTCTTCCAGCAGCATGCTGTGTTCCTCAGAGTTCTGGCAAATGGTAAATCTACTTATAGTTTTGCAACACGGAACTCTGAAGAAATCTCCAAGCCAGTTATTGTTACCACAAGCTCCCTCCTCCTTCCACCAGGTGTTGGGGTGATTGCACCCTGGGCAGGGAAGGCTGCTAAGGAGCAGCAGGCTCCCCTCTTCTGCCCAGAAACTACCAGGCGGGATGCATTCCTCCTGAGCTTGGGGTCCACAATGAGCACTTGGAGCCTCATTCCCCATCTTCTGTCCCATTCCACACCTCCCACCACCCTACTAATTCTGGCTTACCCAAACTAAACCAGCACTTAGAGAAGTGAAAATGTTTCTTCTTATAAGAAAGCAGGAGACTCCTAATTAATGAACTAACTATAAATAACCATTGGTTCAAAAGAAGAGTTTCTTCAAGACTTGTTTGATGGCATGCATGGCAAATTAGGAAGTGTTCCTATGAAGGTAGATGGTTTTAGAGTTAATTAATATGCTCATCTTAAAAGGGGTAGGACATGGGGAGGGTGATGGGAACAGGTGAGGGGAGGGCGATGGGAACAGATGAGGGGAGGAGGTTGACATGAGTCTACTTTGAGTTGTTTGTCCCGAAGTTTTGTGTTGAGTTGGCCCCCAACAGATTGTGTTGAATTAAACCAAAGTTTAATTCAATGACCAGTCACCCCTTGTCACCCTGCCTCCTTCAGGATAACTGTCTAGAATCATAGTTGTGAATTCATGCACGTTGGGAGACCACAGGACAAGCTGATGTTACATGACCATAAAGGACCTACTGACGAATGTGCTGACTACAAACTAGCCAGTGATAGAGCCCCTTGGATCTCACATCCTGACAGAGAATGAAATTAAGAAAGGAGGAAGAAGAAGAATCAACGCAAATGTAGTTCAAACTACTACGAGGAAATCCCTTTTCCTGAGTGGATCTAAGGGACAAACTTTTCTAACAAAAATAAGATGTTATTTCTACAATGACCCCTTGTTACCTGTAGGATGATGTATAAAGTCCTCTTGCCCAGGCATTTGTTGGGAAATATGAGGCTTTTGAGGATGGGGGCTGTGCTTTGTTCATCTTTTAGCTCCTGAACACAAAATCAGTGCCTACACATGGCAAGGGCTCAAGGGGATGCGTGCCAGATGGATGGATGGGTGCATGAAAACAAGGAAAACAACTGCATTTGTGTAGAGCTTCAGGATGTTCAGAGTAGATGTCTACATGCTATCTGGTTTACCCTTCCCCACCTTGGGAGACAGGTAAGATATTAGTCACACTTTGCTCAGAAAAACACTGATGCTTGGAAATAAATGAGGGGGAGTCTGACACTGGGCGAAGTCCTGGAACTGAAGTCAAGAGACCTCAGTTCTAGTCTTGGCTTTCTTACAAAGGATTCCAGGTGACTTTGAGCAAGTCTGTGGGGCCAATTGTAAAAGTCTACACCTTTCCTCAGGTCATCTGTCCCCCATGGGCCTAAAGGCTGAAGTACGATCAAGGTTTCCCGACCATCAGATCCTGGTGCTGCTTCAAAGTTCACTTCTGAATTCACTTCATTCTCAGATGCTGAATTTGTTTTTCAAATCCATGTAATATTGGAATAATGGCTGTTCCCCAACTGGTAATGAAAATCTGCTTTTACAAGTGAAAACCATATCACCAGAGCTGCTTGAGGTGGGCCCATGCTGCTAACTCCAGATAAGGGATTGACAGGAAACTGCGGGGAAAGATTTGTTTCTTTCAGCAAATACGGCAACAAGGTGATGATACCAAGCAGGTTCCTAATAAAAGGAAGCGGGAAAAGGACATACACAAAATAATAAAAGGTAAGAACAAGCTAGCACTTACAGGTTCTGGGCTGATTGTGCCTTTGTTAAAACGAAAAGAAAAAAACAACAAAAAAACCTCAAAACATTTCGATTCATCAAGGCACTTTAGAGAAAGTTAAGCTGTATCTGCTCAGTCTTTATGACAGCTTTGATGACTGCAAAATGGAAACAATGGGAGCCTGTAAATGGATAGAAAGATGGCAATGTCCTACTCTGCATCAAAGTTTCACAAAATCTCTACCTAAATGCTGTTTTGATCATTTCATCTAGCACCATCTGGCAAATCTTGAGGCTGGAGATGTAGTAATAGAATTAATTAGAAGGAGGAGCAATGGGTCGGTATGCTGAATGTATTTCTCTGTCATAAACAACAAGACACAACATAGAAAGTTAATAGATGGTCAGCTATTAGCAACTGGCTCTCTCGGTTTTGTAGCCAAATGCTTTCATTTGAGGCAACTATATATAGGCTCCCCTGTTAGAAACCCGACAGAATATGTAGCCTGGAGTTTGGAAAGAACCTCTTCTGGCTACTTCTTGTTCCACTGCAAGTAAATCACATGAGCTGTCAGGTCTGTGTCCTGTGATCCTTGAGTTTGTGAAATGTTGTTATCACCCTAGTGGAACTGAAGCAAGGGGGAAAGCACTGGCCAATTCTCATTCCAGAACTATGCACTGCTGGCCTATTGCGTGGGAGGGATATGGTGGTGATTCAGATCTGGCCCCTGTCCGCACAGAGTATGCAATGGGATAGAGGGAATGAGACAAATATGGGACAGCTGAGCCGAGAAGACCAAGGTAATGATCTTAAACAAGGAATAGATGGCAAACTGTTATCAGGCCTCAGAAAAGGGAATGGCTTCATATAAGCAGTGGCACTTCAGGTGGGCAATGGAAGGGTAAGCTTTCAGAAGCAGAAATGGCAAGATACAGAGGGCTGCCATGGGCAAAGGCTCGGGGTGAGGTGTGTAGACGACATTTAAGAAATGGGAACATTCCAAAGGAGGTCGGCCATAAACTCCATAAATAGGACAATAGAAGGAAACAAGGTTGAGAAGATGATGGTGTCTTGGTTTTCCAGGCTGCTATGACAAATATCACACAATGGGTTTGCTTAAACAATGGAGAATTTTTTGGCTCATGGTTTTGAGGCCAGGAGAACTCCAAATCAAGCCATTGGCAAGGCCATGCTTTCTCCCCAAAGTCTGTAACATTCTAGTGCTGGCTTGTTGGCCATCCTTGGGGTTCCTTGGCTTGTATCTCTGTAACGTGAAGTCACATGGCAATATCCTCTCCTTTCTCTTTCAGATTTTGTTGACATCTATCTTTCAGCTCCTCTCTATGGCTTTCTCTGACCATGTCTGAATTTCTTCTGCTTATAAAGGGCTCCAGTAATATGAATTAAGACTTGCCCTCATTCAGTTGGGCCACACCTTAACCAAAATTAAGATCTTCAAAAGGGGGAAGCGGGTGTGGCTCAGTGGATAGAGCCCCCGTTTACCATATGGGAGGCCCGGGTTCGCGTCCCGAGGCCTCCTTGTGAGGGCACGCCGGCCTGAGCGGTGCGGTGGGCTGATGCAGCAACCTCTCGTCGGGAAGTGGGTGTGGCGCAATGGATAGAGCACCCGTTTACCATATGAGAGGCCCTGGGT
>JAQZBX010016524.1:0-36403 GCA_029593785.1 Cabassous unicinctus | reverse complement strand
CTATCCCCACTTGTATAGGACCTGGGTGTCACCAGAGCCCTTAGGGGTCCCTCAGTGTGGGGTGATATCCACTTAGGTGTTCTATGAGATCCTACTGAGGTATGCATAAGTATTACCTCTGGGATGACCTCCTGACTCTCTTTGAAGTCTCTTAGCCATGTGAACTCATTTCTCTTTACCTTTTCCCCCTTTTATTCAATGTGTTTTTCTGAACGTGTTGCCAGTTGGCACTTGGTATTAATCCCTCGTTGCCAGGGAGGCTCATCCCCGGGAGTCATGTCCCATGTTGGGGGGAAGGTAATGCATTCAAATTTGAGCATTGATCTTAAAGCCTGTGAATTTATTAAACTCCTTTTTAAGTTCTAGAAGCTTTGTTGTAGATTTCTCAGAGCTTTCTATGTATAGGATCATGTAATCTGCAAATAGTGGATTTTTTTTAGTTTTTCATTCCAATTTGGATACCTTTTATATCTTTTTCTTGCCTCAGTGCTCCAGCAAGTACTTCTAACACAATTTTAAATAGGAGCTGTTATCACAGGAATCCTTGTCTTTTTCCTGATCTTTTAGAAATTAATTTTTTTTCAATTTGTTAGGTGTAAATTTCTCCAACTTTTCTGTTAAATGATCTACATTTAAAAAGTTAATTCTTTTTCAAACAAGCTTAATTATTCCATGAATAATAATATGGATATTGGAAAAAGCTTAAAACATATCATTAGAAGATATAATACAAGGTCCTCCATTAAAACTAACTGCCTGTTAAATTAGTTTACAGAAAGCTTGGGGTTCTATATTGTAAAATGATGACTGTCATTAGGTTATTGTAAAGATTTAGTGAAGTAGTGCAGGAGTGAGAATTTTATTAGCTAATTCTACTTTGAATATAAAAATAAAATAATAGAAATTTTAAAATAATAGAAATAGCCTTAATATTTGCCATTCTTTTTCTCATTTTCTTCCATTTTCTTTATTTGATCTTTCAAATGCAGGTAAAAGTCTATTAAAATTCTCATGTTGATGCTGAATTTGTTAATATTTCTTTGGAATATGTTATTTTCCTACCATCTACTACTCCTTACATATTTTGGGGCTTGCTTTAGGTATATAGTTTTTTGATGTTAGGAAGAAAATTAAGAAGCATTTTACAGAATCCCTTGAGAGTTTCTGGAATAGATTCCTCCAATAAAATAAATAAATATAATAATAATTATTTTATATGTCACCCTCAAAAGTCCCTCACACTTCTTTTTAATTCCTCCCTCTTGCCACTTCACTTGGCCCCTCAGGCAACAACCATTTATCTGTTTTCCAACACAGTAGCTTCGTTTGCATTTTCTAAAATTTTACATAAATTTTAACATCTAGACTATACTCTTTTTGTCTGACATATTCCACTCATCATAATTATTATGAGGTTCATCTATATTGTAGTGTGCATCAGTAGTTCATTCTTTCTTTTGCTCGATAGTATTCCTTTTACAAGTTGATGGACATTGGGGTTGTTTCCAGTTTTGAACCAATAAATACAGCTATTCTACACTTCCATATTTAAATCTTTGCATGTGCATATGGTTTCATCTATCTTGGGTAGATATCTAAGTGCAGTGTGGTTGGATTATGCAATAGGTGCATGTTCAACTTTTTCAGAAACTGCCAAAATGTTATCAAAGTGGATATACCATTTTATGTTCCTGTCAGTGGGGTGTGAATGTTTCAGTTTCCCCATGTTCTCATCTTTATTCTGTATGGTTAGCCTTTTAAAAACTTTAGCCATTTTGTAGGCATATATTGGAATCTCATTGCAGTTTTAATTTCCATTTTTACCAATATCTGAGGAGACTCAACTGGATCAATATAATTGAATAAATTTTCTAAATGTATACCAACACACATATGATGTAATTATATACAATACACACAACACTGCAATTGAGTAAGGAAAGGGTTTTCTATCAAGAAACACAACTACATATTCTTAGGAAAAATTATGTCCTCATATCACTCGAGAAATGAAGTTGATCTAAATTACCAATTTAAAATTGAAATCTAAATTAATCAATATTCTAAAAGAAAACAGGATGCAAACTGCTCTCAAAATTAAAATTATAAATTGATAAATTGGATAAATTCAGTAAACAAAAATTCTGTTCCTCAAAAGACATTGCAAGGAAGCAGGTGTAGCTGAGTGGTTGACTTCCTCTGCTTTCACATGTCTGAGGTCCCAGATTCAAGTCCAGGTACCTAATAATAATAATAATAATAATAATAATAATAATAATAAAAATAAAAGACATTGCTACTAAAGAAAGTGTGCATAAGATATACTTTTGACCATTTTTAAAATGGTGCATACTTTTCTTACTGTGTGTGAAAGTGCTCCAAAATATGTCCATCAATTGTAACAAATGTACCACACTAATGAACGATGTTAATGTGGTAAAATGTGGGAGGAGTTGGGAGCGGGGCATATGGGAATCTGCTGTATTTTTTATTTAACTTTTATGTAATTAAGCATCTTTTTTAAAAAAAAATTAAAAAGTATATAAAAAAAGACTTTCCAATTTTGTGGATAGTATAATAGACAATAAACAAAAGATAAAGCGCTTAAAAGCATTATTCTTCAGGTGATTGGAAATGACATCTATAAATGTGATACTTCTATACCACCACACAAATGGCTAAAATTAAAGAAAGGGAGTCACACTTAAGGGCAAGAATTTTGAGCAACTGGAACTCTCATGCATTGTTGGTGGGAACACAAATAGATCTATCATATTCAATAAACCTTTAGCATATCTAAAAGAGCTCATTTTACATGTAACACATGGGCTGATAATTCCACCTCTAGGTGTATTTATGAGAGGAAAGAGTGTATATGTTCACAAAAATATATTTAAGAATGTTTATAGCAAGTGCATTAATAATAACAAAAATTGGAAATGACCTTAATATACATCATTAGTAAAATTGATAAGTAAATTGTGGTCTATTTATACAATGGAATACTTTACAGCAACATAAGAAAAGGAATAATTTCAACACTGGTGAGAAAAATGGATGACTTTATAAAAAAATATTGAGTGAAGGAATCTAGAAACAGAAGTGAACATTGCTCTTAGCTTCCATTTATATTTACAGTTCAAGAATATTTTGAAATAATCTAAGACAAATGGTTAGTTTAAAAACAGTCAAAATTAAAATATTCTGTGAGAAGTCAGTGTAATAATTATTACTGAAAAGGGGGAATGAGAGGCTGTTAGGAGAGCTGGTAATGCTTTACTTTTTAATCAGGGTGCAGATTACATAGGAGTTCAAGCTAGAAATTTATGATTTTTGCAATAAAATTTTCACTTCAAAATAATCTTATAATAATTAAAAGCCTATTTCCCAACAACCTGATGCACCATGAATATCTAAATTACAATTGGGCAGCTGTGGAAAGAGTGGAGCTTATTGTTTTTGCCATTTAATTTTTTTAAACAAATGTATACATACCACTATTTGTGCTGTCATCTGCTATGCTCACAGGCTTTTATAAATGAGAAAACAGAGGCACATAGGGTTAGGTGAGTAACCTGCATGGAGATATTTATCTAGGAACTGGCAGGGTCAGTATTTGACTTCAATAAGAGAAATGGACAAATACACTATTAGAGTTGGAAACTTCAAAATTCCTCTATCAGTAATTGACAGATCCAGCAGGCAGGAAATCAGTAAGGATATAGTTGAAATGAATATCACCACTGAACAACTGGATGTAGTTAACATTTACAGAATACTTCATCTAACAGCAGCAGAATACACATTCTTCTCATGCTGACATGGAACATTCATTCACCAGATAGACCATGCCCTGAGTTATAAAACACACCTTAAAAGATTTGAAAGAATACAAATCATGCAAAGACCTCAGTGGAATTAAAATAGATACCAAAAAACAGAAAGATATCTTGGAAATCTCAAAATATTTGGAGATTAAACAACAAACTTCTAAATAAAAGAAGGATCAAAGAAGTCTCAGGAGAAATTAAAGCAATATTTTGAATTAAAAATGAAAATTAAAATACATCTTACCCAAATTTTGAGGTGTAGTAAAAGCAATGCTTACACCAATAATCATTGTGGTAAACATAAAGCAGGTTGTTTTCAAAATCTTCCTAGGAAGCTGCTATTAAACCTTGCATTTGTCCACATGTCTGGCTCTAAATACTAGCATAGAAAAATGCTGGGTTTTTTTCCCCTTATCTTCCTCCTTCCAAACTGTTATTAATATGTTTTAACCCATAAACATTTTGAGATATGTGGATCTTCCTCTCTCCTCTGGGATGTAGCAGTTAATTTAGTAGCAGTTAAAAATGATTCCAAGTTCATAATACTCAATCTCATGTTGAAATCATCCAGTCTAGATACACATTTGATTAAAATCCGTGTTCTTAATCACAATGCTACACTGCCTCTTGGTATATGGGTTATAAATGCAAAAATTTCCTCCTTTTAAATTTAGACACATCAATTTAAATTCCTTTGGAATACTTTTCATCCTTATTAAAAAATAATAAACATTGAGGAGATCATCAAGCTTCAAATAATGAGCTGTTTGCCATAACATTATTTTGGCTATGAGGTGACCATTTTCCTTTTGTCATTCATTCTGAAGATTTCAGAAATATATATTTATTCCTGGTGATTTTCTATAAATTTTGGCAGTAGAGACCATTAAATGAGAGACCCTATAGGCAAAATAATAGATTTTCCCAATAGAGTTGACTGGCATCTTTATCCTTATATGTATACTGACATATATTTTAAAAGAGCCTCTCATTTGTTTGGTAACCATACATGATGACTGGGTCCTTGTTGATCTTTATGTAACAGGGAACCATGTAAAATCATAATCTGTCCCTGAATATTAATATCTCATATGTTCCTTTTATAGTCTGCATTTATAACTTATATATTAACAATGTACAAAATATTTTTCATTTTCATAGTTATCATTTTTATAATTTTCAGTCCTTCATCAGGGAGCCAGAGGTGTACCAATAAGCAAAAAAAATATTTTATTTAATATTCTGTTGTCATGTGGTTTCAAATGATGTTTTCTGATTCATTTTCCTCTGAAATTTTCTCATGGATGGCGAGAGAGATAAGGAGAGCTAGCTATCTTTTCCCACTGGCCATTTGTTAATAAGATTGTAATCAGTGGCAGTTAAGGTGTCATCATGACTCAGTTCTAATTTGGAAGATTTACTCCAATGCCAGTAATATGTCAGGCAGTATCATTCATTCCCAAGGGACATCTAGAAGAAGTTATAGGAACAGACAGCAAGGAAATTCTCCAATTCTCTGACTTCTCAGGACTCTGCATTGGCAATGTTTCATTTATTCACAGATGGAACAATTGAGCTTTGGCAGAATGTATTATTGTAATTCTCAAAAGAAAGTGTCCCTTTTTGGTATAGTATAACTCCATAAAGAAATTCAACTAACTCCACTATGTAAGAAAATTCAAGATACCGAGTTGAAATCAAATCAGCACTTTGCTGGGGGGTTGAAACTTCTACCAAAAAAAATTGATTGGTTTCTCAATATCCATTGTTTTTGTTGAGATTGCCATGCTTTCTGAGCACTACTACTATCATTAACTACTACACATTTGCAATTAAGAATTCATTCAGAAAAATCAGTCCTAAATGCTAGTGGAAATAGTAAGAGTCTTCATTCTTCATCTTCTTGCTGGAAATTTTGTGAGAAAGTTAAAAAGAGATTATCAAAAAGTATGGCACTGGAATTCTTGGATTTCATATAAGCATAAGTATTATTTATTAGCATATTAAGAATATATTCATATAATCTTATTCAAAGGACTTTTTAAATCAAGAGTGGAACCTGGATGTTATCAAGTCCTTTTTTTTAAAGTACTGGGACCAGGGAGTGAACCCAGGACCTCATATATGGGAAGCCAGTGCTCAAACCCTGAGCCACACCAGCACCCCTAAGTATTTTTTTGTTTGTTTGTTTGCTTGTTGTTTGTTCTTTTTGTTTTGGTTTTTAAGGAGAACTGAACCTAATCCTCCCATGTGGGAAACAAGCACTCAACTGTTTGAACTACATCTCATCCCTCAAGTACTTTTTGATATCTATTGACATGTTTCTTTATCAACTCACTTGACCTACTCATATGTTATCATAATATCATTTTAAAATTCAAAATATATTTATATTTTGGACTATATAATTTGTAGTCCTTAAAAAGCATTATATTATTATTCTCTTTATGTATAAATGTTTAAACTATTGTGTTAATTTTTATAAACATTTAATTTTCATCTAGCTCTACAAAATTTGATAGCAATATTATCATAATTTTATAAAATATGTTTTGAGATAATTGTTTTGCTATTTTCCCCCATCTGCAAACAACTGTCCCACAAACAGCTCTTGGATTTATGCAACAATTATCACTTTTGAAATTTAAATTTATTTTTCAGAGTATATTTAAGAGTTCTTTGTAATAAGGTATTTCTTCTTTCCTTTTTAAGTTTTGTTGTATCAGTTAGAAGAGAATTGGTCTCATTTCTTCCCTATATATATGGTAGAATGAATTATTGAAACCATTTGGGCCTGGTGCTTTCTTTTGGGGGAGGTAATTAATTGTTGATGCAATTTATTTAATAAATAAAGGATTATTCAAATTATCCATTTTTTCTTGTGTGAGTTTTAGTAATTTCTGTCTCCCAATAATACAGTCTATTTCATGTAAGTTTTTAACTTCAGGACTTCTCTAGGGGAACAGAACCAACAGGAGATATCTGTAAACATTATGAGATTTTGTAAAAGTGTCTCATTTGAGCATAGGGATACACAAGTTCCAAATTCCACAAGGCAGGCTGCAAGCCAGGAACTCCAATGAAGGTCCTTGATGAGTTCCCCAAGAGTAGCTGGTTGTCTGGGAGATATGAGAATTCTCTCTTCTGACTGCTAAAATCACTTCTTTTAAGGCTTTCAACTGATTGGATGAGATGTCTCTCATTGCTTAAGGCAATCTCCTCAGTTGATTACAGATGTAATCAGTCATAAACACAATGAACTCACTGATGACTTAAGTCTACAAAATGTTCTCACAATACAATTGGACCAGTGTTTGTTTGACAAAACAACCAGACATCATTATGTGACCAATTTGGCACATGAGCCTAACCATCAAAAAGACATAGAATTTTGATAATATTATTTTACTATACTTTAAATATCTTTGGATAAGTAATGATAACTCTCTTTCATTTCTAAGATTATAGTAATGTGTCTTCTCTTTTTTTCTTTCGTAGCATTGGCAGAGGTTTCTTTCTTTCTTTTTTGCCATCAAAGAAACAGCTTTTTTTAACCCCTACAATTGTTTTTATTTTATTATTTCTAAAAATTTTATTTTTAAAGAAGCTTTAGATTACATAAATGATACATTGACAATATAGAGGTTTACCTTACACCCTACCTTTCCCCCTCCCACACTTTTCTGCATTAACAGTATCTTTCATTAGTGTGGTACATTTGTAACAATTGATGAACACTTATTGAAGCATTGCTACAAACCATGGTCAAAAGTTGTCATTACAGTTTACACTTTGCACTGTGCTTTTCTATAGGTTTTGACAAAATGTATAATGGCCTGTTTCCATCATTGCAGTCATTCAGAACAATTCCAATGCCCAAAAAATACCCCATGTTACAGCTATTCTTCCTTCCACTTCCCCTAGACCATCTGGTGGCCACTGCTTTTATATCTACATTACAAGTTGTTCCATTGTTAGAATAATAAGTCTCCTTTAGTCCTTAGTTGCATTCCTATCTTATGTTTGTTCATTCCTCAATCTTGAAGATTTTAGGATGGTGGTGCCCACTCTGTTTCTGTTTGTGAGGGGTCTTAAATCCCATGGGACAGGTGGATGGAACTGTCATGCTTGAAGTTGTAGATATTTTCTGTTTTTTGGGATGGGTGTTGTTCATCATCATCATGTTGCTAGTTGTCATGGGCAAGTCAGATGAACTGGAGAATAGGTATTGGCTGCAACTCTGCTGAGATTCAGGACTCAACCAGCATATGAAGAGCCAGAAGATTTAGGTTGGAAGTATATATATCTAATAGGTATTGTGCTAAGCATACATTCAAATAAAAGGGGCAGAAGAATCATGCATAAGAAAATTTTAAATGAGCCTTACTGTGTTACATTGGGGAACATATATTCCAAAGTAAAGCCCACTGACAGGATACCAAATTCCTGAGATTGTCTGATCTGTCTATAGTTCCTAGATGTCTCTAGAGACCTCTGGAGTGCCACTGTTTGAGGCACTGTTTACTGTGGTAGTCACGAGATATTTCTGTGATGTGCATAGCGTAACCACTGGAATGACCTCCCGACTCACTTTGAAATCTCTTAACCATGATGACAATCGTGTCCCCCACTGGGGGGAAGGTAGTGTGTTTATATGCAGAGTTTGGCTTAGAGAGAGGACAAATTTGATGAACAAGGATGCTTTAAGGAGATAACACTTAGGCAATATATAATATTGGGCTAATTTTCAATTTCTTAAGAAAAGGTTCATAAGAGCAACGATCAATATCAAGGGCTTTGTGTAATGGTCTGTCCTGCTTTGCTAGGCACTGCCCATGTCCTCAGTAGATTCTTGTGGCTCTATTAAAGAATGTAGCAGGAATTCCAAGGACGGGAATTCAGTATTCTTTGGTTATTGTGAGGGTCTCCACCCACTGAAACAATGTCCCATGAGCACTTGAAGATATTCATATGCCATAGCAGCAAGTTCCATTTGCAACTCTCCCCTCACCACACATGCCACCATCACTGACACCTCACACACAAGTGATTCTCCCCTGCCACATCTGTGACCCTTTTGCAATACAAAACCTTCCCAAAATCAAAGCTAAAAAAATAAACAAATGCAAATAATAAGAAATAAAACACAAGAAAGAAACATAAAAAGAATAAAAATTTAAAATAAAGGTAAAAATAAAAAAATTTTAAAAGAGAGTAAAATAAAAATATTTTTTTCTTCAGTGTTTCTTTCATCACTGTGAGATATGTCATCTTTTATGTACAGTGACAATTTCTTCTGTATGTTACCCCAGGGTCTTATTTTTTTTTTCACTTTATCTTAAAAGAAGGTTTAGGTTACAGAAAAGTCACATAGAAAATATACACAACCCCTCTGCCTCTCCACTATTAAAAATGTTTGATATGTGCCTGATACATTTGTTACAATTGATGTAGAAATATTGAAGCATTGCTACAAACCATGGTCAAGGTTTACATTATGGTTTACATTTTGCACTGTACAACTTTGACAAAATTAAAAATGGTCGGAAGCCATCACTTCAAGATCATGTAGAACAACTCCAATGTCTTATGCTCCATCTATTCTATTCTTCCCTCCCTCTCCCCTCAGAACTGATTGTAACCACTAATTCTCAATTTTTGAAGAATAAAAAGGTTCATAGTTACATGCAATAATATTGAGGGCTTGACATATTGGTCTGTTTTCTTTTATTAGGCACTGCCTATGTTCTTGAAAGATTCCTGGTGCTCTAATTGAGATTATAGCAGGAATAATCCCCAGGGAGAGTTTAATATTTTCTTGTTTATTTTGTGGGTCTCCACCCACTGAAATAGCACACTATGAGAAGATGAACACTTTCAGCTTCCATAAAGACATGCAGTGGACAACTGAATTTTGACAAGTTTACCAAGAATACTCAATGGGGAATGAGTAGTCTCCTCAACAAATGTTTCTGGGAAAACTGGATATCCATGTACAAAAGAATGAAGATGGATCCCTACCTCAGGCCATATGCAAAAATTAACTCAAAATGGATCCAAGACCTCAATGAAAGAACAAAAACAATTAAGCTCCTAGAAGAAAATGTAGGGTAGCATCTTTAGGATTTTGTGTTAGCAATGATTTCTTAGAATTCATATTTAAAGCACAAGAATAGAAAAAATGAGACCGCATCAACATTGAAACGTTTTTTGTAAAAAGGGAATTTATCACGAAAGCAAAAAAGAAAACCTATAGAATGAAAGAAAATACTTGGGAACCACATAGCTAAACAGGGTTTAATATTCAAAAATATTAATAAATCCTACAACTCAACAACAAAAAATCAAAGCATCCAATTAAAATTACTGGAAAATACTGGAGAGGTTGTAGAGGAATAGGAATACTCTCACATTTTTTTGTGGGAATGTTAAATGGTGCATCCGCTTTAAAAGAGTTTGGAGGTTCTTCAAATAGTTAAGAATATAATTACCATATGACTCAAAAATTCTACTTCTAGGTATATACTTGAGGCAGCTTGAGATTATTTTCTGAATCCCCAAAGGAGAAAGATTATGTTTGCAAACAAATCAATTCTTCTGGGGGTGATAAACTTTGATAGCATTAAATTCAGCTTAGATATCTTTGATTACATTACCTTTTAAGATTGAGTTAGGGCTTTTTTGATTTGGCTATGTCAGTGGTCATGTCTCAGATTGCATTTCGAACACCTTGCTTGGTCTTATATAAATGGACACTCATTTAAGAAGAAACACACAGAGGCGAGAACTTTGTCATTTTTGACCCAGCCACGTGACAGAAAGGAGAAGGCTCAAACAGCTAAATCCTCAGGGAGAGATGGACCATTTGTCTGATAGCTTACAGATGACCTTGGGAAGAGAGCTGAGACTGATGGAGGAAGCCCTGAGAGAAAAGCCCTATGCCAGCCTGTAGCTGAGATCAGGAATAAGCAGGGTCCATGGAACCTCAAGAAGAAGATAAAGCCCAGAGAGGAAGGCTAAAACATGGCAGAGAGGGCCCACCATCTTGTTTCACCATATGACAGCTTACTTTGGTAAGAAAGTACCTCCTATGGTACCTTGAGTTGGACTTTCCATGGCCTTGGGACTGTAAGCTTTTACCCCAAATAAATACACTTTAAAAGAGCCAACAGATTTATGGTACTTTGCATCTGTACCTCTGTGGAAGACTGATACAATACTCAAAATAATTGAAAGCAGGTGGTCAAACATCTATTTGCACACAGATTTTCATTAGTGGTACTATTCAAAATTGCCAAAATATGGAAGCAACCCAGTGTCCACCAATTGATGAATGGATAAACAAATGTGGTTTAAACATATAATGAAATATTATTTGGCTGAAAAAAGAAATGAAGTTCTGAGACATGCAGCAACATGGATGAACAAAAAGACACATTGTTGAGTGAAATAAGCCAGACACAAAAGGGTAAATATTGTATAATTTTATTGATATTAAATAATTAAAATAAGCAAGTTGAAAGTGTCAAAAAATATAATATAGGTTATGAGATACAGAGGTGTAGGCATGAAATAGGGAGTTGATGCTTAAATTGTATGGAGTTTCTATTTTGAATGATGGGAAAGTTGTGGTAATGGATAGTGGTGATGGTAGCACAACATTATGCACAAAATTAACCATACTAAATTCAGTTTTGTTTGTGATTAAAAGGGGGATTTGTAGGTTTTAATATGTTTCTAGAATAATGGTTTAAAAAAACAAAAACAACCTAGGATTGTAAGACATAGAAAGGGAGTCATAATATACACCAAGACCTATCATTGAGAGTATGATTATAATATTGCTTTATCAGTTTTAGCAAGTGCACCACACAAATACAAGGTGTTAATAATGTAGGTTGTGGGGAACTGCATTTTTCTGCATGATTTTTCTGTAAATGTATAAAAAATAGAGTGAAAGCTTAAGAAGCACAATAGCAGATATAGCAAATTCTCTAAGTATCTTGGTAAGTAATTGAATTTGGCCTTACCTTTAAAATGTCTGCTTGGCTATAGATTTCCTTGATTTGTATAATCCTTTCAAAGTGTACACTTCGTGGCACTCATATTGACCACAGAGTTGTACTGTCATCATCTCAGTTAATTTTAGAATGTTTTAAGTTCTCTTAAAGGAAAAATCCCATACCCTTTATACAGCCCGTCATTTTCCCTTAGAACTGATATAATATATTCTTTGCCATTGCTTCAAAAATATTACAATATTACTGTTAACTATGATCCATAAATTACATTAGTTGTAATTTCCCGTGTAGCAGCATATTCTTAACACTTTTAAAAGAACATCCTTATACTATTAACCACAATCTTCAAGCACTACCGAAATCACTATGCTACACCTTCTTACATTATTCACTAGCTTCCTTCCAATTGAAATGTTACATCCACAGACCACCCCTTTCAGCCACAATCACACTTATAAATCAGCAGTGTTAGTTATATTCACTATAATGTGTTATCATCAACTCTATTCTTTTCTACACATTTGCAGCAAACCTTATTAAAAACTCTACATACATTAAGCATTATCTCTCATTGTGGTTAATAGAACAAACATAAGAACATTCTCTCATGACCTATAGCAAGTATATAATACTAATACAGGGTATTACTAACCAGGTGAGTTGGGGGAAAATACACCAAATGTAAGATATGGGCTACAGTTAGTAGTACTATTTTGATGATGTTCTTTCAGAGTTTGTAACAAATGTTTCACAACAATGTAAAGTTTTGTTTGTGGTGTAATGCATGGGAGCCCTGTATGATGATATGCATGCTTGTTTTGTAAGTTCACAACTTTTACTATACACTTATTGTTTATGAATGTTCATGTGTGAATGATAAACTTCAATAAAAATGTTCTGAAAAGTCTGCTTTGAATAGACATAATTTCTTGGAATCCATATGCTGTGCTACTTTATTCTTTAAACTGAAAACATTTTCTGAATGGAAACCTTATTTGGTCTTGATGTGTGGTGAGCCCCAAATATAACAGTAGCTGGCTTACTAAGAAACATCAAACAATCAGGGTATAGGTGCATACTTGCCAGGAGTTTGGCTCTGGAGCAGAATGTCTGGGCTCTGAATCAGGTAAGTTAGAAAGAAAAAAAAAAAAACATTCACTGAGGTGCTGCAAGCTGAGCCTGGTGAGCAGGAAAGCACCATTTTAGGAGGACAGCTGGGTACCAGTGGCCCTTACAAGAAGCCCTCTGCAAGGGTGCAGTTGAACCCACTGGGAGTGAACACCCTTGTGGGCCTCACCTGCTAGCCAAGTGCCAAAGAAGCAAAATCACTTTGCATCCCAGAAGAGAAGCACTTTCCTTGAGCAGTGTCCCTTCAATGCCCTCTGCTGAAAAAATAAAATCTTACCAAATGATTGGGTATTTGTGGGCTTCCCTTTTTAATTCCACCACTTTGTGATTTCTATATTTTGTATATAACTAAGTGCATATAAATTTTTAATTATTATTCTCTTAGTAGTGAACAAGATCATTTTGAAGTATTCTTTATCACTAGGAATATTTTTCCTCAAAATATATTTTCTGTTGATATTAACTACAGTAGACCAGCTTTTTTTGGTTACTTTTTTGCAGTTTATTTATTTATTTATTTATATTATTAGAAAGCTTACGAGTTAACAAAACAATCATGCATACCAAGGAGTATTCTCATACATCACCCCACCATCAACACCTTTCATTGTGTTGACATATTTCTTATAAATGATAAAAAATATCAATATATTATTACTGCTATTTATAGTCCAAAGCATATATTTGGT
The DNA here is from genome assembly GCA_029593785.1 of Cabassous unicinctus. NCBI lineage: Eukaryota > Metazoa > Chordata > Mammalia > Cingulata > Chlamyphoridae > Cabassous > Cabassous unicinctus. The sequence continues at coordinate 22,735 of JAQZBX010016524.1, read as the reverse complement.
GTTTGGTTGTTGTTTTTTACCACAAACTATCCTGTTATTAACAACATGTATTAGTATTTTATAATGATTATAGTTCAGGAGAGGACATTCTCATGTTTGTACTATTAATCACTTATTCTTAACACCTTGTAATAAAAGAGCATTCTCATATCTGTACTATTAACCACAATCATCACCCACCACTCAAATCACTATGTTACACAGTCCCTAGATTCTCTAGCATTCTTTCAACTGACATTAGCCTCCTTAGACTACCCCTTTCAGCCACATTTACATTTTAAATCAGCCTTGTCAGTTACTCAATATAATGTGTTACCATCAACTCTAACCATTTCCCCACATTTACAGTCCCCCTTATTTAAAGTCTACATACATTCAGCATCAGCTATCCCTTCTCAGTCCATATTCTATCTCCTTGTAACCTATAACCTATAGTTTAACTTCATGGATTTACTCATGGTATTTAGTTAATATTAGTGAGAACATGTAATATTTGTCCTTTTCTGTCTCGTTTATTTTACCCATGTTGTCATATGCACCTTAAGTTCATTCCTTATAGCAGCTGGATAGTATTCCATCATATGTATATATCACATTTTGTTTATCCATTCATTGATTGATAGACACTTGGGTTGTTTCCATCTTTTAGCAATTGTGAATAATGTTCCTATGAATACTGGAGAGCAAACATCTGTTCTTATCCTTGTTTTCATTTCTTCTGAGTATATTCCTAGTAGTGAGATTGCCAGATCATGTGGCAATTCAATATTTAGCTTCCTGAGGAATCAGCAAACTGTGATTGTTAGGCAAATGTGTCAACTTGGCCAGGTAATGGTGCCCAGTTATTTAGTCCAGTAAGCACTGGACTAATTGAAATGGAAAGACATTTCATGGACTTTAATCATCAGTGAGTTGATGGCATCTATAGCTAATTACATCTACAATAAACTGAGATTACCTTCAGCAATGAGTGACTACTCATCCAATTAGTTGAAGTCCCTAAAAGGAGAAATGATTTTAGCAGTCAGAATGTACATCTCTACTTTCCACATTCAGCATCTCCTGGGGAACTCATTGAGGACCTTCAATGGAGCTTCTGGCTTGCAGCCTGCCCTATGAGAGATTTGGACACATGCATCCTTGCAGTCATGTGAGACAATTTTATAAAATCTCATACTATTTACAGATATGTCCTATTGGTTCTATTTTCCTAGAGAATCTTGAATATAATGGATTGGTACCAGGAGTGGTTATTGAGAAATAGAATCTTAAAATGGGATTTATGAAATGGTTCTGAAATTTTTGTAATTGGCTCTCTACTCTGCTTACATTCAAAGGCACTTATGACTGTTTCCAATAATCAAGAGGTTACTGACAGTCCATGGGGTGAGTTGACAATAGAAATATGCAAAATATGACCACTGGGAGCCATCTACTTCATGCTTATAATAGACAAGGCTCTTTGTGAGAGAGTTTTTGACACCTTAGCAGAGTTTTGTGGAGTTAGAATGTTCAATAATGTTTGCTGGTTGTTCCTAAACATGCTAGATACTGTTATAAAAGAAAGGAATGGGCTGAAGTCTTCAAATTTCTAAGGTAACTCCATGTGAATGGTGAGAAAGTTCGTTTGTGTGCCTTGAAATAAAATCATTCAGTGGCAGTCTTGAGGTATCTGTAAACCAGACCCAGAGTCTCATTGTATGAGTAGCAGAGTTACAGGAAAACTAAAGTCTCAACCTTGCAGGGTGTGTGCTTTTGAAGTGAGGGCATTGATTGGAAAAGAGTGGAATCCTGAGGTTTGAGATGAAGACATATTCGTTGATGATGATGGCAGTGGGAACATTGAAACCCTAAATTGTGCTGAGACTTTGCCAATATAATCTATCGGGTCTCCTTTGGATTAATCATCCAAAGAATCATTGATTTACTTTGTCAAAGAATATTTACCAAGTGAACTGGCCAAAGAATGGAGATATCAGCCATCATCCTATTCAGCTGGTACACAAAGAACATCAGCATGTGAATATTCTTGCTGTCCTGATTTTGTGATAATCAGGGTAGGCTAAACATTCGCTATATTAGAAACCATGCATGTGTCCCAAGATCTAGTTTTTCTCCCTAGGTCTTTCTTCCTAGGTCTGGTTTGTACAATGCTGGTGATAAACTAAGCCTGATTTATTATATTGCCATCTTGTATGGGAAAAGGCTGTAACTTTGGGTGTCTTTGGTCAACCTTAAGAGATATAGCAGGGGGACAGAAGTGGTTCAGGTGGTTGGGCGTTCATCTCCCATATGGAGACCTGGGTTTGATCCCTGGGACCTCGTGGTAAAAATTAAAAAAAGAAAAATATAGAAGGCATGTGGACCACAAGGCCCTGTACGCAGGTGCACCACAAGGCCCCGCAAGCAGGTGAGCCATCAGGTCTCGCGAGCCATGCAGCAAGATGATGACATAACAGGAGAGTGACACAAGGGAGAGCCAAGATGAGATGCACCGAAAAACCAGGAACTAAGGTGATGCAGGTGGTAGGATGCCTCTCTCCCACATCAGAGATTCCGAGGATCAAATCCCAGTGAAGACAGGAGAAGAAGGATGATAAAGAGAGGGCAGGAAACGGACACAGAGAATTGCCCAACGAATGGACACAGAAACAGGAAAAATGGGGGGGGGTAAAAATGGATAACAGTAAATAAATAAATACAACTATAAAAAAAACACATCAGGAATAACTGTATGCTTTACAAACAAATGGGGTGATTCAAAGGCTTTCTTACAGAGCATATCTGGGATGCTCATTCACTAAGGGAAGAAATGAGAAAATAATCACTTTTGTCCAGGAACTGTTTTAAAGATATTTTACTGAAATAGTAAAAGTAAGACTCAAAAACTGAAATATTTATTGGTTTTTCTTTTATTTTAAATCACTTAATGAACTTAGATTCTCTGAATCTATAATTGTTGAATTAATATGTCAGAAGAGATAGGGATGAAAATGGAAACAGAAATATGTGCATTTATTGATTGCAAATAATATCTTTTTTTCCATTTCCTTTTTGCTGATTTCCTGATGAAAAGACATATATTGATTCCTATGATTGCAATTAATTTGAGTAATGTGGATTGCCTCCGTTTAGATTTTTGCATATTTTATCATATTAAACTTTGACTACAGGGAGAAAACAACGTATTAAAGGAAATGGACAATCTCACTATATTCACAGAATTCCTCCTCATGGATATTTCTACATTCCAGGAGCTCCAAGTCTTGCAAGGTCTGATGTTCTTAGTGGTCTATCTAGGCACTGTGACTGGAAATCTTTTAACCTTTCCGTAATTGTAATCAACCACGGCTACATTCTCTAATGTATTTCTTTATTGGCAATTTATCCTTCATAGATATTTGCTGCATTTCAGTGACTCTTCCAAAAATGGTTGTGAATTCTCTCACAGGCAATAAATCAATTTCTCTCACAGCATGTGCCTTTCAGATCCATCTGTTTATCTTGTTTGTAGCCACAGAGCTGGCCTTCCTTGTGGTGATGGTCTATGATCACTATGTTGCCATTTGCCACCCTCTGCAACTATGGGCTTACCATCACCCCATGTCTGTGCACAATGGCAGCTCATGGGCAGCTGGGTTGATCTATTCTGCCATCCACACTGGCACAAATTTCAGGCTTCCATTCACAGAAACTAATGTAATCCATCAATATTTCTGTGATTTATCTCAAATTTTGAGGATTGCATCTTCAGATGTCCAGTTTTCTGAATTGATAGCATTATCTATAAATTTTTGTATTGTCTTACTATGTTCTGTTATATTGTTTAAGTCCTATTTTGATATTTTTTAGTGGTGCTTTGGATGCACTCTGTGGAAGCACATAACAAAGCCTTATCTACCTGTACTCCACAGTTAACAATTCTCATTTTGTTTGTTATTTCTTTGTTCACTGCTTTCTTTGGTCCCACTGTAAATAATGTATCTCTTAGTAATCTTCTCATGGCCATGTTCTACTCCATGGTGCCCCCACTTATAAACCCCATCATCTACAGCCTGTGGAACAGAGAGATTAATAATACTTTAGAAAGAATGTTCAAGAGATGTTTTGATTCTCCAGTTTTTTTTAATTAAAAAATTCTGAATACATTTATGCCCTAATAAATATGAGGACAGCCAGTACATTCCTTCCCATATTGATCCAAGCATTTAAAAATATTCTTTGGAGAAATTCTAATTTTGGTTGGCATATCTTATTGTATCCTGCACACCTTCTGTTCATATATCCCTCCTTGGCAGGGAGGGAGCCAGTTTCTTTCACAAGAATATTCAAACAGTGAGGGGTGATGCAATTAAAATGTCAGCTTTCATTGGCCAAGGATTGAGACTGGCTGGCTATGGGGAACTGATGACCAGCAGTGAATCTCCCCCAATGTGTCTTCTTCATGTGAGTAAAATGTTGTTCCATCTAATTATGTGTGAAAAATGTTTCATTTTGTGACACCAGCACATATTTTTAAGTGGATTGACATCTCTTTAAATGTCTCTCTTTCTGAATGACAGAATGGTGTAGCTGGCTGGATTGCCAAATCAGCACAGCAGTCCATTGTTGGAGCTAAAGCAGCTGTCAGTTCAGTCATACCAGGATGGTGCAAGCTCCATCGGGTGTGATTGGTTGACTAGGAATTGACCCCATTCTGGCCATGTGAGGTGAAGTAGGATTCAGGCAGTGTCCCTGTTAAGAAGGAGGAATTATTGCAGAAGATTAAGGCAGAGATAAAGGAGGTGGATTCTAAGAAGAGTAGGGAAACTATACCCTTGCTCCTAGCTGCTTGCATGCTCCCCTGCCACTTGCCTACACTCACAGGTCCCAATGATTTTAGATGACTCCAGAGGAGATTCTGGGGGCAACTTATAGGATGATCCACCTTGTCTGGGTTAATATAAGACCCAGGTTTGTCCTGGTTGAAATCAACACTGAACTATCAGTGGCATTGCTAAAATCCAAATTGTTATAAATATATATAATTTTTGAGAACAAGAGAGAGAGGTTAAAAATTATGTATTGGCATAAGTCAGGAGCTGATCATGTGGTTTGGTTAGTGAATCTGTTACATGAGGGGACACTGAAGACTAAGTTATATAGTGCTGAGAGTTGCAGTTTGTGGAGTTTAACTACTGACCCTCAGCACAACCTATTTTGTTCCTTTCAAACCAGACAGTGGGTAGGTGAAAGGGTCAAGCCCATGATACTTTTCATATGGATTGCTGAGAGCATGAGAGTGGTTTTCCCAATGGTGAGAGAATTCCCAAAGAGAAGAACCCCATGGAAAACTGTTCATGAATCTATAAATACACTGGGTAAAGGTGATTGCCCCTTGGCAATAGGACACTGTCCCATGACAGGATGAAGATGAATGTTTTTAACAACATTGGAGGCATTAATGAAAGAGAGCCCTAACCAAATGAAAACCCACTTGTCTAATTTGTTGTTCCCAAATCACAGGGTGATGGTGGGGAAACAGTAAGAAAGCTCCACCATAATAAGCCACTCTGAAGTAGGAAAAACAGAGAAGTGACAACTGACTTCCCTAGGCATGTTGAAATATGGAACCCCATAACTGAGCATTTGGAAGTTGCACCACTTGAAGGGTCATAAAGGGGACATAAAGAGCAAACAGGGAAAGGCAAATGATGGGGCAGGACCATCCCACTGTGCAATGTGACTTTGCTTACTAAAGCAAAAGATAAATAGAGGAAAATTTAATAGTATTCCTACGGAAGAACTTTATCTACACAACTAGGCTAAGGGGATCCTTCTAAACTGGAGATTAAGACCCTAGTATGAGTCATATAAGTTTAGAAAAAAGAGGATTCAAAATATTGAAAATATTTAGAATCCTATTGTCTCACTGAAACCTTGACAGGGGAGAAGGGCAGCAACATTTCATAAGAACTCCCTGTATCCTGATCAGGACAGTGAGGAAAATTATTCTGACTGAGAGAATGAAATGTTGGATAGAGGGGAAGCTCCCCCCAGCCTGTAGTTTTTTATTATTCCCTTTCAAAATGACTAACAGAGGGACCAAGATCCTTGGACCTCTGCCAGGGGCTGGAAACCCTATGCTCCTTTTTGAGTTAAAGGGAAAGAGCAGGTGGTTCAATACCTTAATGGGTCTAATAATATGGAAGACCAAGTGGCAATATCCAGGTGGCCCTCAAGGGCAACTATGTAATAGTGAAATTGGGAGGCTTTGAGCAGACTCACTGACATATGACAAACAAGGGCACATGTCCTTAAGGACAGGGCACTTTTGTGCCATTGCTGGTATTTGTGATAATAATGCCCACCACTGATTGAATTATACATTTTGACATTTTGGCTACCTATATCAGGGGTCAATACCATCAAAGGCATGCAGAAGTTACTGTCACTGGCAGATCTCAATCCAAAGGGAGAGGCTAAGCAGCTGATAACCCCAGGTTACCGATAAGACAACATGTGCCACATATGGACATTTTTTTGACCCCTTTAGTTAAAGTCACCTACAAGACAGCCATCTTTAAATGGGAACCAAATAAAAGCAGGTTCTAGAAGCCGTACAACATGTCGTGTTAGAGCTCTGCCACTAGGGCAAATGGACTCCACCTAGTCCTGTAAAACTACAGGTCTCAGCAACTTGTACCCATGCAGACTGGAGACTGTAGCAACAAAAAGTGGCCTAAGTTGTGCTGAGCCCTTGGATTATGGATATACAGACAACCCAAGACATCAACTAGGTACACACATTTCAAAAGACAACTTTTAGCTTATTATGGGAGGTTAATGGATAACAAACATTTAATCACTGAAGCACTGTATTGTAACTCTAAGATCAAAACTGTCCATCCTCATATGGGAACTCACTAATCCTACTAATAAAGTAGGACAGTATCAACAAAGTTCCATCATTAAATAAAAATGGCACAAGACCAAGCCTGACCTGAGGTTCAGGGACTCAGACTACTCCATAAACAAATAGTTCCTTTACTGGATGAGGCAAAGTGGACCACAGGATCTGCTCCTGCCCCTCGCTTGGCTAATTGGAGCCTCACAGTGCAAGAGTGTTCCAGATAATTCTAATGTTTTGTTCACAGTTACATCTACAAAATTTGAGGCTAACAGGTTCCATTGGGCTTTTGTGGCCATCCATCACAGGATGGTCACCTACTTACTGAAAATAAAAGAGGACATTGTGCCCAATGGGTGAGGGCTGTGAAGTTAACTCCAACCTCAGCTACTTCCTACATATTTATAAATACATGGACCATTGAAATGAGCTAGGCATATAGTCCAATGAGTGGGGAAAAAAATATTAGACTATTATAGGTTCCCAAGTAAGGGAACAGGGACTCTGGATGGAATTTGGTGGCTCCTCAGGAACCTAAATATAAACCTGCCTTATGATCCAGCAATTTCTCTACTAGAAATGTATCCAGAAGAATGTAAAATTTTAACACAATAAGACATTTACACACCGATGTTCATAGAAATGTTATTCACAATTGTCAAAAGATAGAACAAACCAAGTGTACATCAACTGATGAATGGATGAACAAAATGTGGTTTATACATATGATGCAATGCCATGCTGCTGGAAGAAGAAATGAAATTGGGGCACATATGATAACATGGAAGATCATTGAAGATATTATGCTAAGTTAAATAAACCAGACACAAAAGGACAAATATTCCATGGTTTCACTAAATTCCATCCAGAGGGCCTGCACAATTTTACATTCCCACCAACAATGAAGGAGTGGCCCTATTTCACCCCATCCTCTCTAGCACTTAGTGTCTTCTGCATTTTTAAAAATAATAGACATTCTCTATGGTGTGAAATGATATCTCATTGTCTTTTGATTTGCATTTCCATAATAGATAGTGATATTGAACATTTTTTTCATGTACGATTTGACCATATGTGTATTTCCTCTTTGAAGAAATGTCTATGTAAGTCATTTGGCCATTTTTCAATTGGATTGCTTGCTCTTTTATTGTTGAGTTATATGATCCCTTTATATTGCATGGAAATCAAACTCTTATCAGATATGTGGTTTCCAAATATTTTCTCCCATAGAGTGGGCTCCCTTTTCACCTTCTTGGTGAAGTCCTTTGAATAACAAAAGTGTTTAAGTTTCATGAAGTCCCATTTATCCATATTTTCCTTTGTTGCTTATGCTTTCAGTGTAAGGTTTAAGAATCCACCACCTACCAATAGGTCTTGAATGATTCACTGAATAGAATTTGCTGCCCCGGGATGGTGGGTTTGAGAGCCTTGTCAAAAATTATTTGATCATAAATATGTGGGTGTGTTTCTGAACCATCAATTCAGTTCCATTGCTCTCTCTGTCTATCTTTATGCCAGTACTGTGCTGTTTTTACCACTGTAGATTGATAATATGATTTGAAGTCTGAAATTAGAGTCATCCATGTTCACTCGTGCTTTTTAAGAGGTTTCTGGCTACTCATTGCCCCATGCCCTTCCAAATAAATTTGATGAATGTGTTTCAATTTCTTAAAAATTGCAGGTGGAATTTTTATTGGGATGAATTGAATGTGTATATCCATTTGGGTAGAACTGACAACTTAATGATATTTAGCTTTCCTATCCATGAACACAGAATGTTATTCCATTTATTTAGGTCTTCTTTGATTTACCTTAGCAATGCATTGTATTTTTCTGAATATAAGTACTTTATGTCCTTGCTTAAGTTTATTACCAAATATTTCATTCTTTTATTCACTATTATAAATGTAATTATTTTCCTGAATGCCTCCTCAGATTTTGCATTACTAGTGTATAGAAACACTACTGATTTTTTCATATTAATCTTGTATCCTGACACATTATTGAAATCATTTATTAGCTCTAGCAGCTTTGTTGTAGATTTTTCAGGTCTTTCTAGGTATAGGATCATATTATCTGTGAATAGCAAAAGTTTTTTTTTTTCTTCCTTTACTATTTGGGTGCCTTTTATTTCTTTTTCTTGCATGATTGCTCCAGCTAGAACCTCTAGCACTATACTGAATAAAAGTTGTAACAGTGCACATCTTTGTCTTTTTCCCAATCTCAATGGGAAAGCTTTCATTTTTTTCCAACATTGAGTACACTGTTATCCATGGGATTTTCATACATGTACTTTACCATGATGATAACGTTTCCTTCAATTCCTAACTTTTGTAATAATTTTATCACGGAAGGATGCTGTATGTTTTCAAACACCTTTTCTGTGTCAATCAATAAGCTCATGTAGTTTTTCTTCTTTGATTTATTAATGTGGACTATTATGCTGATTCATTTTCTTGTGTTGAACTCCTCTTGCATGCCTTATATAAAAACCACTTGATCATGATGAATTATTCTTTTAATGGGTTGTTGGATTCAATTAGCAATTATTTTGTTGAATGATTTTGCATCTATTCATAAGAAAAATTTGTCTGTAATTTTCAGTTTTCATAATACCTTTATCTGGCTTTGGTATTAGGGTGATATTGGCTTCATAAAGTGAGCTTAGTAGTATTCCTCTTGTTCCATTTTTTTTGGAAAAATTTTGAGGCAAATTGGTATTAGATCTTCTTTTAATGCTATGTAGAACTAACCTGTTAAACCATCTGGTACTGGGCTTTTCATTTTGGGGAGTTGTTTGATGACTGTTTCAATCTCTTTATTTGTGATTGGTTTATTTAGGTCTTCTATTTCTTCTAGGTCAGTTTGGTTGTTAATATGTTCCTAGGAATTTTTCCATTTCAATTACATTGTCTAGTTTCTTGGCATACAGTTGGTTACAATACCCTTTTATCATCTTTTTTTTTATTTCTGTGGGGTCAGTGTTTATGCCTCTAGAAGGAGCCAGCCTTCTGACACCTTGATTTCAGACTTCTTGCCTCTTAAACTGCTAAAGAATAAATTTCTGTTGTTTTAAGTAATATTTATATAGGTATCCTTGGGTCCTTAGATATGATGTGATGCCTTCCTTCTCTCTTGCTGCTCTCACAATTCTCTCTTTGTCTTTGGCATTTGACATACTGATTTGTATGTGTCTTAAAATAGGTCTATTCAGATTTATTCAAATGAGAGCATACTGTGCATCATACACAGCTAAAGTGCTCAACAAACCAGTCACTGTGGGCCAAAAGCTCCCACAGCTGCCCAGAAAGGCTGAGGACACACAGCTCCCCTCACAACCCACTGGTCAGGGGAGATGGAGCCCAAGATGTCTGTCTTTTCATTCTGTGCTCTGTGAAAGCACATGCAGTTTCCTGGAGAGGCTGGTGCAGGTTTCCCCCTGATTCCACCCTGCCAGATGTGGTGCTGGAGCTTAGGCTTCATCTGCAATTTGATCTGGGTGGAAAAAAGCCAGACCATACTATCACTGTGATTTTCAATTAGCCCTTCTTCCTCTCATGCCAGGGAGTTAAAATCACAGCCACCAGCCTCTTTCCAACTTGGACAGGTTCAAACTTTATTTATTCTTAGGACTATACTTTAACAAGCTGAATTTGCTAATCAGTAGCTGAAGTCGGTGCCCAAATGTCTCTTCCTACCCCTTTTTTGGGAAAAGGGTGGAAAAAAGCCAGACCATACCATCACTGTGATTTTCAATTAGCCCTTCTTCCTCTCATGCCAGTGAGTTAAAATCATAGCCACCAGCCTCTTTCCAACTTGGACATGTTCAAACTTGAGCTATTCTTTGGACTATAATTTAACAAGCTGAATTTGCTACTCAGTAGCTGAAGTTGGTGCCCAAATGTCTCTTCCTACCCCATTTTTGGGAAATGGAGCTTCCAACTCCTACCACAGAAAAGCTCCTGAGGGAGCTTGCATGGCCGGTGGTAGATGAGCACCAGCCTCCATGGTGTAGAATCCTGTACTCACGAATTATCACTACAGATGGGCAACATCCTCTTTCTATTCTTTCAAGGATGTTGCAGTATGCTCTTCTGGTCTCCTGGGCCCCTGAAACAGGTGCTTTAGATAGCTCTTCATGTTCACGTCATTGTTCTCAGTTTTCTAGGTACATACTTACTAATCCTATCTATCCATATGACTGGATTATACAGTATCAGTCATGTGGAATCTGCTTGGAAGAATCTCAGGTAAGGCAGCATATTTCTGTGAATGGGGGAATTGTGTATATGCAATTAGTACCTTACAATTATTAGCAATTTCTCATTGTAAGAAGTAAAAGTAGGAGAAATAATAAGCCTCTTCTTTTTGATTGCATGAGGGGGTAGGTAGAGTTTTCCTAAAGGGCTACATCTTATATAAAGGATGTAAAATGGAAAGGGAGAAGCCTAGATTTATGTGGAGAGAGGCATTCAGATATTTAGCTAATTTAAGTTTTATTACATATTTGTTCTTTCTATCTTTCCTCACAATTGAGAACTGTACAGTGAAATTTCTGCTGATGCGTTAGTCCTTGCAAAGTTCATTAATTGCAGTTCTAGGAAATTGGGAGGATCTATCACTTGAGAGAATAGCAGAAATTCCCAACTGGGGAAAATGAAGTTTAATAGATTTTTTAAATTATTAATTTTCACTTACCTTGAGGGCATTAGCGTTGTGTAAAGGAAAAGTCTCTATCAATTCAGAGAAAATAGACAGAAAAAACAAGGGCGTATTCTTATTCCATAGGAGGGGCGGTGGTATAAAGTTCATTTGTAGATGTTCAAATAGGCCCTGCCAGTTGAGGTATTTGACCCTCTTCCAATTTCACAGTTTAACAAGTGTTATGCTAATTGACAGGTAGAATATTATTTATAGACTCTTTATTCTCATTCAAATTTCTTCCCTTTTTATGGTAAAAATGAAGTTCTGATCTATTGCTGACTGCAAGCACTTTCAGAGAAGCACCAGAGCAAAACAATGTAATTGACAAGGAACTTTGTTTATTTTTTGGAATGTAACATTTTTTTAAAGAATAAATTTATTAACCAATGACATGATACTATTTTCTAATAATATCGGTACATGCCACAGACAATTCAAATACTGTCAAATATCTAGAAATTTTATAAAATCTATAAATGTTTATAACATTTTATCCAAACAAATGTAACCAAAAATTTAGAAAATCCTTTTTAATTTGACAGCATTTCTCATGCAACCCATAACATATCAAATGAACCTAACTACACCTAGAACTCCCCCTTTTTACAAGATGAAAAGAACTAATGCTTTTCAATTTTCTGAGGGACATCTGGAAAATCCCAGACACTTTGAAATAAAAAACTGTATCATTTAGGGTATGATTTTCTTAAGCCAACATTTCAAAAATTCTGGGAGATTTGATCACTTGGCTGAATAGGATTATAGGTCACTGATAAACAATAATTGTTAACATATTTAACCAAAGTGACAATAAAATATTTGAAAAGTAAAAATAAGAGGTAACATGATTATACAACAAAGGAAACCAAAATTTAGTTATTTTAAATATTAAGAACAGTTGTTCTCTTAAACAGTAATAGATGATGAGGTCAATATAAATAACAATGAGGATATTATTCTTAAAAGACATATTACCTTTGTCTTCGAGGCAGATTCCTCAGATGGTTATGGAAACCTTTTATAACTTCTCACTAAGAGAACACCAATATTCCAAGAAAATTTCATCATTTTAAAAGAGAGAAAATCAAATTCTAGCTTTTGTTTTAATACAGTTTTTTATGAAAGCACTTAAAATATCTTATGAATAAATGTATCAAATCTTAGGTAGCATTGTCCATGACAAACAAAATTCATTTCCACAAACCTTCTACATCTATATGTATTGAGGTTTTATCCTATACTTTCTTGTTTCTAATTCTGCAACAGTTTACTTTAGGACAAAATATTCTCCTTTTCTTTAGCAAAAATGCATCCTACCTACATGTTAAGAAAAATCTCAGACAAATATATCTGGTTAAAACATTAAAAAGTAGTATTCTTAAATATCTCCTTCTCCATACATTTAGAACCATGTCAGGAAATGTTATAATTTTTGCTTTATTGTCTACCATACTTTAGAAACTCGAGAAGGAAATTATAATTCGTTTACTCATATTAAAGTATCTTGGTCTACTCTTCTCCCTGTCTTCCTGTTTTTTTATTGTTACTGCTCAGATTAAATACTTTCATTTAGCTGCTCTGTTATTGCAGTTTGCTGTTGAGAAACTCCTATAGTTTTCTTCATTTGATAGTGTTGATATCTCCCACTTGCTGAAGGTTAGCTTCAGCATTCATAGGACTCTGAGTTTACGTTTCTTTAATTTAAGCACTTGAGAAATATTGTGACACTTTTTCCAAGCTCCACGATTTCTAAAGAGAAATCTACAGGTATGAGAATTTCTTTAATATATCTAAGGTTTTGATTCTCTCACTGCTTTCCATATTTTTCTTATTTTTCACAATATTGATTTGGATTTTTCTTTTTTGTGAATTCATGTGGCATTATTTGTTCAGGCTTCATTAACCTATTTGAATCTATAGTAGTTTTAATGCCTTATGAAAATTTAGGAAGTAGTCAGCCATTATTCCTTTGAAAACTTTTTATGCTCTCCCTTTCTCCTTTCATTTCATTGCTCTCATGATACAAATCTTAGATCTTCTGTTTAAATTCCACAGGTCCATGAGATACTTTTCATTGTCTTTTGAGGCTACATCTTCTCTCTTTCAAAGATTTGATTTTTTCCTTCTTCATATTCACTGATACTTTTCTCTTTGCCCTCTATTATTCTATTGATCTTGATTATGTATTTTTCACTTCGATAATTTTTATATGGTTCTTCTATATATATTCTATTTCTAGGCTTATATTTTCTATTTCCTTGCTGAGACTTTTCTTAAAATATATTTTTTTATGTTAGTTCATAATTTTTCATTGTAACATTTTTATAATTGCTTCTTCAAACACTTTTTTCAAATAATATCTCTGTAATCTCCATCCTGATATTTATTGATTTTGTTTCTCTTTCATTTTTAGATCTTCCTGGTTCTTGGTATAATGAGTGATTTTAAATAGAAACTTTGACATTTTCAATATTTTATTATGAGTCTCAAGATCTTATTTAAACCTGATTTAACTGACTTCTGTTAATCATTTTCTGCCAGAGGAAGACACTACCATCCTACTACTGCCAGGTGATTGTAGAAGTACAAGTTGCACACTCAGTCTCTATTTTGAGCCATGAGGAGTTAACTTCATTGCTGCTTGGCACAGTTGGGACTTATGGACACCCACTATTCTCCACCTAATACCTTCTTGGTTAGAGAAATTGTAATGGTTTCTTACAACTCCCCACATGGGGCCCTCTGACAACAAGGGAAGATGGTGGCCTTGTAATAGCTAGGCAGTGCTGAAAAACTTGACACTCTAATATATTTTAAGAACAAGTCAGAAGTGTGTGGAGATGAGTGGACACACTGAGCTGCTCAATGGGGCATAAGGTCCTGGCTGCACACTGTCCTCCAGTGATGACATGGAAAGTAGAGCTCTTTCCCACTCTGCAAAGCCCTATTGAACTTCTCTGACACTACTGTGGTTGGGTTTTGTGGTACTATTTTAGCTTGCCAGAGGTGGCAGTCAGGGCTCTCGATTCAGTCTTTCTCAGTCTTTGCTGCATGGGTGTGTGTAGAGACAGTAGGCAGAAGTTGAGTTGGGAATTGGCTAGAGGAGAGGGATTCTTGCCTTAAGGTTTGTTTATTTATCTTTCCATGCTGCTCTTTTCCTGGATTTTTGGATAGAGAGCAAGAAGGATTTTTGGAGGTTGTTTTTGTTCTCTCAGGCTATCATATGTGCTCCAATGCTAGATTATAGGACCCAGAAAGAAAATCCAGGGAACTCAGTACCATACCATTACTTGGATTCTAAGAACTCTAATTCATCTGCCTTCCTTTCTCCATATTTCAATGATTTTTTCCATGGTTTCTTTACATGAAACCTACTGTTTTAGTTGTATTTAGTGGGAAAATAAGGAAACTATAAGCAGTCTGTCATCATGGAGGTGGAATTTTAAATGGATCATTAAGTCCACATACATCTAATATAGTCACTGATATATTAGAATTTATTTCTTATGCTATGTTTTCTACTTGACCATTTTTAATATTTTTCCCCTTTTAAGGTTTCTCAACTACTTCAGAACAAATCTAACATTATTACTTCATTTTTATGTATTATTTTAGTTAAATATTTTATATTGACAGTTGTGGGTATCAAAGGAATAAAAAAAGTTATTCTTATTATTAGTTTTTTAATTTTCACTTCAATATCTAAGAAACTTAGTCCTACTTTAACTCCTTTTTTCCCGTATCTAATTTTTGCATCACTGTAACCATGATTTGAATTACATATGTTTTTTTCTAGTAGGCTGCTGGAAGTAATACATCACAAATGGGTTAGCTTTTACAACAGGAATTTATTAACTTATCAGCTTACAGCTGTGAGACTGAGAAAATTGTCCAAATAAGGCATCATACTGTGATGCTTTCTCCCCAAAGACCAGCTGTCAGTGATCCTGGACTGCTCTGGCACATGACAAGACACATGGTGGCATCTGATAGTCCTTTCCTTCTCTTCCGGATTTTATTGCTTTCAGCTTCTGGCTTCCATGGTTTTCTCTCTGATTCAGTGGCTTTTCCTCTGCTTCAGTAGCTTTCTCTCCATCTTTCTCTCCATTTTCTTTCCATTTATAAATGACCCCAGTAGAAGGATTAAGACCTACCCTAGGCCACATCTTAACTGAAGTAACCTAATCAAAAGGTCACACTCACAATAGGTTCACTCCCACAGGAATGGGCCAGCTTTAAGAACACTTTTTTTCTGGAATATGTACAGTCTCAAACTACTATACAATATGTTTTTAAATTTCAAAAATCTTTGCACTTTTGTTTATTATACTTTATTTCAGTCATTATTCATTTATATATCAAACAAACTTATTTTGCTTAATTTATTATTGATGTTGTCATTGATTTCCACTCCTTTCTCTATGATTACATTTCCTTAGGGAATAATTTTATTTCTGCTTGAATAAATTATTTTAGGATTTTGTCACAGGAATAATAATGGCCAATGAAAAATGTCCACATTCTAGAACCCAGAATCTGGAATTGTGTTTTGTTTCAAGGTAAAGGGAATTTAAATTTGCAAATGTAATTAATGTTGGTAATAATGTGACTCTAAAACAGAAGGATTATCCTGGATTATGTGGGTTGTCTGAATGTAATCATTGGTCCTTAAAACTTGAGAAAGGAGTCAGAAAGATCATTATCAAAGTGAGATAATGTCCAAAAGACATACTGACCCATGGCTGGCTTTGAAAATGGAAGCTCACTTTGAAGATGGATGCCAGCTTTGAATATGAATATACAAATACAAACATGAAGCAAATAATGCAAGCATGGTCTAAAATCTGGAAAAAGGGACAGATTCTCCCCAAGATCTTCCAGAAAGGAATGTTTCACTGTTGACATCTTCATTTTAGCTGAGGGAGACCCACATCATACATCTGATCTGCAGAACTATAAGAAAATAAATTTGTCTGTTTTAAACTCTACCTGGTATTCTACTGTAAGGATATACCTCAATATAGTTATTCCTTCTCCCAAAGATGCATGTTTGGGTCATTAAAAGATTTAGACAATTATAACTAAAGCCTCTATGAACTTTCATGTGCAAGTCATCATGAGGACATATGCTTTTCACTTCTGTTGGATAAACTTTAGTAATGGAAAGGCAGAGTTTTACGGTAAATGTATATTTGATTTAATAAACCAACAATGTGTTTTTAAAGTCCTTTTATCACTTCCAGTTCTGACCAAAAGTTAATGTTAATTAACTAATGATAATTAGTTGCTATGGACTGTCATTATTTAAAACATTCTAATAGTTGTGTAGTCTTATTCCTATATGGTTTTAACAGGAATTTACCTAAAAATTTTTCAAATTGAGTATCTTTTAATGTCTTCTGTTACCATCTATACATCTTCTATAGTGAAATTTCTGTTCAAATCCTTTGCCCATTTTTTAATTGGTTATATATTTTCTTAGTATTGTGTTTGAAGAAGCATTTGAATTCCAGTTAAAAGTCTTTTATCACATATATACTATGCAAATATTTTCTCCTAGTCAGTGACTTTATTTTTATTCTCTTAACTGTGTCTTCTATAGACCAGATTTTTAAAATCTTTTTAAAGTCAAATTTATCAAATTTTAAGTTGTACTTTTCATGCAGTATATCAGAAATATTTACTGTACCCAAGATTGGAAAACATTTTAATCAAAGGGCCAGATAGTAAATCTCTGTGGAAATATTTAATTCTCCCATTGTAGACTGCACACAAAATCATAGGCAATACACAGTTGTGCTCCAATATAACTTTTGTACATACAACAGGCTATAAACTAGGTTTGGCTCATAAGCCCTTATTTGCTAAACTCTAGTAGAAACCAAGTTCACTTTCCCCTATGTTTACTTATAGAAGTTTTAAATTTTTGGTTTTAAATTTAAATCTAAAATTCATTTTGAAAAATTTTATATGGTGTGATTGATGGAGCAAATACTAGCAAATTGAAATCAGTGGCATATTAAAATGATTATACACCATTAACATTTGATATTTACTCCAAGAATCCAAGGGAATTTCAATATATGAGAATCAGTCAAAGTAATACACCATATTCTTAAAATGAAGGAGAAAACATAGTCATCTCAATCAATACAGAAGAAGCATATTGCAAAATTCACCACCTCATTGATGATGAAAACACTCAACAAACTATGAACAGATGGAAATGTCCTTAACCTGAAAAGGTCATTTATGAAATATACACAGCTTGCACTTATATTTATTTATGAGATATATAGAGCTTATCACCTATGATTAGGAGCAAGACAAGGAGGTCAGTTATGAACACTTGTATTAAATGTTGCACTAGACAATTTAGTCAAGGCCATTAGGCAATAAAACACAGAAAAATGACAGGGAAGAAGTAAAACTATCTCTATCCACAGATGACATGATTAAAAAGACCTTGAAAAATAAATCAAATTTTATTCAACATTGCATGTAAGCATTGGATTTATGGTTGATTTTAATTTTCATATTTATACTGCTGTACATATCTATTTTTTACCACGTCTAGGACAATAATTCTTTTTTTCTTTGTTATGTTTAGAAAATTAACTCATGTTAATGATATAAGAAGAAATAGAATATGCTTATTGTGTATATTCTAGTTGGGCAGATTATGTGTAAATATTTTGCACTGTTTTCTTCACTTTGCCTATTTTTGCAATTGGAAAGAATATTAGCACATACTCATTATGAGAAGGGACATACATGCAGGCAATTAGGCATAATGAAAATGAAAAAGTTAATTTGCTTTCTCCTGGGAAATTTTCAGTTCAAATATTGTAGTCTTCAGCTCCAATATTTCTGTTTCATTCATTTAAAAAGGAACCCAAGTAAAAAGTAGTCTAGCATATGAAGCCTATGCTTTTATTTCTGTGTTCATTTTGAATGTACTCTTGTATGACGCTCTCACTCAAATCCATTTTTCTCATCAATACAAGCTATATATCATCATCTGCTTAACTTCTGGACTTGTGCAGCTCAACCTGCATTTAATAATTGAAAATTATTTCTAAATTACTATGTTCTATACAAGTGAAAAATAATATAAACGATTTTAATTGTCACTAATACTTTAATATACATATATTTAGCAGATAATTAAAATGTAAGTAAGCTTTTCTGTAAAATATGGTGGGAAGGGGATGGAGTAGGAAGCTCCAGGTATTAGTGCCTCCACCAGAAAAACTGTTAAACTGGCACAAACTGCCTGAAAAATTATTTTGAAACTCCATTGTCTAGGAAAACACTGTGCAGCAACCAAGCAAGAGTGAGAGAAAGAGCTGGTTAATTGCAGTAAATACCATTGTATAGCACTTTCTGTGCAGTGGCTATGGTCACCTTTTCCCCTAACATGTGGCATGCAACAATGAGGTAATCAACTCCAGCTCCTGGTGCAGCTTTCTGGTGCTAGAGTGGGATACGCAGACCTAGTTCTCTAAGAATTGGAGATTTAAGTCAGATCACATATCACTTCTTTAAATTAGCTATTTCTAATCACTGGGGGAAATGCCTCTGAAGGCAGTCACTTTCCCAACTTAACCCAGGAAAAGCATCAGAGGAAACTGGAAGAGTGTATACTTCTTCAGTTATACAGAATACAGAAAAAGGGCTGCATTTATTGGGCAAGAGCTGAAACAAGAAAATACAGCTTCAAAGAGCCATAAGAGATGATTGTGAAACCCTTCTTGGCCTCTAACTTATCCCTTCCAAAGGGCAATTTGGAACCACATGATGCTCTCTTTTTGAATCCCTGACCTTGTTCTGGCTGAGAGAGACTGACCTGGGTTCCTTTTTAAATGAATGAAACAGAAATATTGGAGCTGAAGACCAATATTTGAACTGAAAAATTCCCAGGAGAAATTCAATAGCAGATTGGAGCTGACAGAAGAAATAGTGAACTTAAAGACAACACTGAGGAACAAAAAGATAAAAGAAATAGATAAAAAATATAAAATAGCCTAAGAGACCTGTGGCCATCATCTAGCATACAAATATATGCATTAATGGAGTCCCAGAGACAGCAGAAAGTGAGAAAGTGGCAGAAGGAATATTCAAAGAAATGACAGTATACTTCCCAAAACTTGATAAAAAGATGTGACTATGCACATCCAAGAAGCCCATCAAACAGTACACAAGATAAACATGAAGAGACATATGGTGGACAGACTGTCAAATGCAAAGGACAAGAAGTGATTACTGTAAGTTGCAACAGTAATATGTCACATACAAGAGACTCCAAAGTAGAGTAACATCCAATTTCTCGTAAGAAACCATAGAAGCAAGGGGGCAGTGAATTGCAGCTTCAAAGTGTTGATAGAAAACACTTTAGAGTGCTGAGAAAAAACAATTGTCAACCAAAGATTTTATCTCCGGTAAGCCTTCTGCTTTTAAAAATTAGGGAAAGATTAAAATATTACCAGAAAAACAAAGGCTGAGGGAGATCATTAACACTAGACATACCTGCAAGCAATACTAAAAAGAGTTCTTCAAACTGATAGGATAGGATACTAGACAGTGGATCAAAATGTCATAAACAAATAAAGATCTATGGTAAAGGTAACCATTTGGATAATTATAAATACAATTAGTATTGTACGTATTTTTGGGCCATGTAACTCCACTTCTTACTTCTTTTAAAATATGATATATTTATGGTTTTGGACATTAAAAGGTACAAAGATATAATTGGTAACAAGTATCCAAAAAAAGTGGAGAGAAAGTGGGGTCTAAGAATAGTTTATGTGTATGCTACTGAAGTTAAGTAGGTATTAAATTAAAAAGACTGTTATATATATTTGGTTGTTACATTTCAGTTCCATAGTTAATGCAAAGAAAATACATGAAAAAATATATTTACAAAGAAATGAGAAAGGACTCAATATGATACAATACAAAAAGTCAAATAAACATGAAATTAAGTATTAATGGAAAACTTGAAGTTCAAAAAACTTATGACTTATGAATTATAAATAGCAAAAGGGATGAAGAAATTCCTGCATAATCAGTAGTTACTTTGAATGTAAACGAATGAATTGAACCCTCTAATCAAAAGGCTGAGGTTGGCAGAATGGATAGAAAAAGCACAAACCAACTATGTGTTGTCTATGACTCTCATCTTAAATTCAAAGATGTAAAAGGTTGAAAGTGAAAGGAGGGAAAAAAATATGTACTGTGCAAGTAGTAATCAAATGAGAGCTGGGGGCAGCCATATTAATATCAGGTAAAATACATAGTAAATTTAAAAATCTGTTACATGGGACAAGTTTATTACATACTGTTAAATACATCTTTTATACGAGAAAACATGATTACAAATATTTTTGCATCTAATAGCAGAGCCTCAAAATATATGGATAAAATATCAACAGATTCAATGGAGAAATAGAGACATAAAAATATCATTTTCAATAATGAATAGAACACCTATAAGGAAAAATAATAAGAAAAGAGAATATTTTAATAATTCTCTAAACCAACTAGATGTGTAGAACACTTCATCACAACAACAGAAGACAAATTCTTCTTCACTAGTCATGGGTAATTTTCCAGGAAAAAGTATATGTTATATCATAAAACAAGTCCCCATAAATTCAAAAATCATAAAATCATGCAATGCACCTTCCCTGACCACAATTGAATAAAACTAAAAATCAATAAAGGATGGAAATAAATGGAAATTTAATAATAGCACTCTAAAATAACCCATGGATCAAAAAAGAACTCACAAGAGAAAGTATGAAATATTTTTAGGGGAATGAAAATGTAAACACAACATGCTATGTTTATGTGTTGCAGCAAAGACAGTGCTTTAAGAGAAATTTATAATTCTAAATGCTTAAATTAAAAAAAGAAACATCTCATTTCAGACAACTAATCTCAAAACTGAAGGACCAGGAAAATAAACAGCCAAAGAAACATAAAGCAACTGGAAGGAAGGAAATAACAAAGATTTGAGTAGAGGTAAATGAAATAGAATATAAAAATAGAAAAAATCAACATAGCCAAAAGTTGGTAATTTGAAAAAATCAAATAATAGTGAGAATCTTTAGCTAGACTGGCAAAGGAAAAAAAATAGAGATGGCACAAATAACTAGCATCAGAATTAAAAAGGGGTATGTCACCATCATTCTCACAGAAATATAAAGAACTATAAGAGGATATTATGAAAAAATGTATGCCAACAGATTAGATAACCTAGATGAAATGGAAAATTCCTAGAAAAACAAAAATTACTTTCACCTGTATCAAGAATTAGGTCTCAGCAAACCAATAACTAGTAAAGAGACAGAATCAGGAATCAAAATCTCCCAACAAAAACAAAAAACTCAGACTACAAGTCTTCACAGGAGAATTTTATCAAACATTCCTTGAAGAAATAAAATAAATCCTTATCAAACTCTTCCAATAAATCTGAAGAGGCATGTATTCTACCTAATTCATTCTTTACACTCACATTACACTCATACCAAAACCAGATAACCATAGTACAAGAAAATATATAGAGCAATAACTTTTATGAACATAGTGGCAAGAATCCTCAACAAAATATGGAGAAACTGCAACCAACAGCATACAAAATGAATTATTTACCAAAATTAAGCGGGACTTGCTGATGACACGATGCTATAGAGAGGAAATCTTGAAAAATCCACAAAAAAACTCAGAGTTAATGAATGAATTCAAGAAATTGATGAGGTAGAAAATCACCACCCCAAAATCAGTAATGTTTCTATAAACTAGTAATGATCAATCAGAGGAAGAAAGCAAGAAAAAATTCCATTTACAAAGAAAGAATTACCTGGAAGTAAAACTAACCAAGGCTTTAAAGGACTTATACATAGGAAACAATAAAATATTGTTAAAATAAAAGAAAACTTAAATAAATGAAAGGATATTCTGTATTCATGGATTGGAAGTCTAAATATTAAGATGTCCATTCTACCAAAAGTGATTTAAAGAGTCAACACAATCCCAATCAATATTACAATAGCTTGGAGAAAGGGGCAAGATAGTGGCAGAGTAAGGAGTTCTAAGCATCAGCACTATCTAAAGCACCTATTTGGGGATGTGAGG
>JAQZBX010016523.1:18537-36505 GCA_029593785.1 Cabassous unicinctus | reverse complement strand
AGACCCAGGGATACAAATCAGCTGAAAATGAAAGGTTGAAAAACATACTCCAAGCAAACAATAACCAAAAAAGAGCAAGGGCAGCTATACTAATATTGAACAAAACAGACTTTGAATGCAAAAAAAGTTGTAAGAGATACAGAATGCCATTATAAATTAATAAAAGGGACAATTCACCAGGAAGAACTAAGTCATAAATATCTATGCATCTAACCAGGGTGCCCCAAAATATATATATTTTGGGACTGTATGACACAGGGAATCCAGTAGTGGGGGGTGGACTGAGGTTAACAGAACAAATATGACACTGTTCTTTCATGAAATATAACAAATATACAATACTAATACATGGTGTTAAACAATAGGGTGGTTTATGGGAAAAATACACCAAATATAAGCTATGGGTTATGGTTAGCAGTAATAGTTGATGATGTTCTTTCACCATTTGTAACAAATATTCCACAAAATACAAGGTGTTGGTAGTGGGGTGATGTATGGGAATCCTGTATGTTATGCATGATTGTTTTGTAAACTCAAAACTTCTCTAATTTAAAAAAACTGCTGTAAAAAAAAAGTGAACGGTAAAATGGCATACATAAATATAACCATGTCAATTACTTAAATAAAAATGTACTGAACTATTGAAAGGCAGAGATTGTCAAACTTGATTTAAAGAAAAAGGAAAAGCCAACTATTTGCTGTCTACAAGAGATGCATTTTAAATAAAAAACAATACAGGGAAGCGGGTGTGGCTCAATCGATGGAGCTCCCGTTTACCATATGGGAGGCCCCGGGTTCGCTTCTCGGGGCCTCCTTGTGAGGGCAGGCCGGCCCGCGCGGCACGGTAGGCTGATGCAGCGGGACCTCACAGCAAGGGGGAGATAAGCAGACACAGAGAAAACACACAGCAAATGGACAGAGTAAACACACGCAGCAAGGGGGGGATAAATAAATAAATAAATAAATCTTTAAAAAAAAAAATACAAATATACTGAAGATAAAGCTATACCACCCAAGAAAAAAGTATAAGAAAGCTGGAGAGGCTATATTAACAGCACATAAAATAGTCTTTGAGATAGGAAAAAACACTTTACAATGATAAAACACTAACATATGAGGACGCTATATAAATTATAAATATATGTGCTTAATAACAGAACTTCAAAATATATGAAGAAAAAATGGAAAAACTAAAGAGAGAAACAAATCCTCAAACATAGTTGGAGACTAATACTTGATAGAAGGCAAAATATCAGTCAAGACAGAAGATTTGAGTAACACTGGCAGCCACCTTGAGCTTACTTGCATGTATACTGAACACTACACCCAACAACTGCGGAATATGTATTTCTTTCAAGCAGTCATGAGACAGTCACCCAGACAGTCCATGTGCTAGATCATAAAACAAGTCTCCATTGATTTCAAGAGACTGAAATCTTGCAAAGAATTAAATTAGAATTCAATGACACACCACCTAGGAAATTTTAAAATACTTGGAAATTAAACAACCCATTTTGAAATAACAAATGGGTTGAAAAAGATAGAAAAAAAAAAAAGAAAATATTTTAACTGTATGATAACAAAAATGAAAATATCAAAATGTAGTGGACACACCTCATCCAGTGCAGAGCAGGAATCTAGAGCTATAGGTTTTCATTTAGAAAAGAAGAAAGGTCTTAAGTCAATAATCTAAGCTCCTCTTATTAAACTAGGAAAAGAACTAAACCTGAAGTAAAAGGGAGGAAATAATAAAAGTAAAAGAAAAAAACACTCAAACAATAGAGAAAAATCAATGAAACAAAGTTATTTCTTAGGTTCTTTGAAAAGGCAAATAAAATTGATAAACCTGACAAATGACCAATGTCATAAATGACAAAAATGTAAACCATGTAAATGTACAGATATTAAAAGGACAATTCAAGAATCTTCTGAACAACTGCATGCCAATAAATTTGACAATACAAAGAGTATGAACAAATTTCGTCAAAGACATCAATTATCAAAACTGACACAATAAGCAATAGAAAATCCAAATAATCCAGTATCAATTAAATTCATAATTAATTAAATTTAAAACAATTTCCAAAGAAAACTCCAGCACCAACTGGCCTCACCGGTGAATTCTATAAAACATTTAGGGAAGAAATAATGCCAACACTTTACAAGCTCCTTCAGAAAACAGAAGAAAAAAAGAGTGCTGCTTAATTCATTTTTATAAGGCTGGTATTTCTCAAACACCAAACAAGACAGAGATATTACAAGAAAACTACAAACCAATATCCCTCATGAACATAGACATAATTCTCTTTAACTTGATATTAGCAAATTACATCCTTCAATCTGTAAATACAATGACCTAGAATGGCCTAAGAAATTTTTAAAAAGAAAAACAAAATTGGAGGACTTACACTCTTACATTTCAACACTTGCTGTAAAGTACAGTAATAAAGAAAATGTAGTATTGGTAAAAAGAATAAATGTGTAGATAAATGGAACAAAAAGACCCAAATATATGTGAGCAATTGTTTTTCCACCAAACTGTCAAAGGCAATTAAATGGGGAAAGAAAATTCTTTGCAACAAGTGGTGCTGGGACAACTGGATTTCCATATGAAAAAATAAAAAATAAAAGTAGATCCTCACCTTACAGAATATCCAAAGATTAACTTAAAATGGGTCATTGACTAAATGTAATACTATAAAAAAGAAAACAGAGGAGAAAATCTTTGCAACTTTGGCATATGTAAAGAGTTCTCAGATTTTAAAAAAGCATAAACCATATAAAAGAAAAATATTGATAAACTGGACATCATCAAAATAAAAAATGCTTTTCAAAAGGCATCATTATGAAAATGAAAAGATAATCCACAGAATGGGAGAAAATATTCACAGCACATATACATGACAGGAGTCTTGAATCTGGAATATAAGAACATGAGAAGGTGTTCAACATCATTAGTCATTAGAGAAATACAAACCACACTGCAATATCAATACAATGGCTAAAATTAAAGGCACTGACAATACCAAAGGACTGTTTGACAAATATATGAAACAACTGGAAATCTCATACACTGTTGGCAAGAATGTAAACTGCTGCAACCAATCTGGAAGACTGTTTCATTTATAATTAATCTTACGCCTATGATATGACCCAGCCATTTCACCCCTAGTTATTTATTCAAGAGAAATAGAAACAAATATCCACAAAAAGACTTGTATAAAAATATTCACAGCAACTTTATTTGTAATCACCCCGAACTAGAAATAATCCAGCAAGTGAATGGATTTTTTAAAAATGTCATATTCATACATGGAATACTACTTAGCACTGGGAAGAAACAAACTGCTGTTACACACAACATAGATGAATCTCAATATTACTAAGCTGAGTCAAAGATTCCAGACATAAAAGGGCACATATTGTGAGATTCCATTTACCTAAAATTCTAGAAACTGCCAACTGATCTACAGTGACAGAAAGCAGTTCACTGGTTGCCTGGGAATGGGGGTAGAGAGAGCACCACAAAAGGGCAGGAGAAAATTTGGGGGGGTGATAGAAAAGTTGTGTATCTTGATTGTAGTATTGGTTCCACAGAGTGTATGCATCTGCTGAAACTCCTTGAATTGTGTACTTTAGAGGGTGTGGCTGATTGAACATAAATTATTCCTCAATATATTTGTTTTTAAAAATTTTCTCATCGTTGTGTTTAAAAAAAAAAAAAAGTCTCTGTGCCTACCCTCCAGAGCATTAAAATCCACAAAAGTAAAACATACGATTCCACACTGTTTCTGTGCTTTATAATAAGGGTCTGGACAAAGTGCTAATGGACCCCATAAGAGAGCCACTCTCGCTGACAGATACCATGTTCTCTGATCTCTAACTTAGACCTTAAAGCTAGTAGTGGCACGAGGCAGACCACAGCGAGGCCACTCAAGGCTGAGGAAGCCCCAAGTACACAGGGCTTTGGGTAAGGACATGTGTACTGTGACCTTGAGAAGTCATGCAAAGCACAGGTGACACAGGAGATAAAACAAAAAAGTTGATTTGGGATCACCCTAAGAACAGTGAAGGGCGACATCAGCTGGGAAGGCAAAGGGGAGCTTCTGGAAGCTCTAATGAGCAGGTGACATGCCATTCCGGCTTCCGTCCAGGCACACAGTAGGATTCCATTTCCCCGCCCCTTACAGAATGAAGCATGGCCACAGGACCACTTTGGCCAATGGAAGGTGAGTGAAAATGGTGTGTGTCACATCCAGATGGAAGCTTTTAGAGCAGCTGACTTTTCGTATTTTTTTAATTGAGGTGAAATCCACATAACACAAAATTAACCATTTTAAAGCAAACGATTCAGCGACAGTACATTCACATTTATACAACCACCACCTCTATGAAAACCCAAAAGATCTGCATCACCCCAAAAGGAAACCCCTTACCCATTAAGCATTATAACCTCCCCTCAGCCCCTGGCAACCACCAGTCTGTTTTCTATCGCTATGGATTTCCCTATTCTGGATACTTCTTGTACATAGAATCATACCATACGCGGTCTTTTGTGTCTGACTTCTTTCACTCAGCATATCATTTTCAAGGTTCATCCACTTCGTAGCTTGTTTCAGTACTTCATTCCTTTATACGGTTGAATGCTATTCCATTGTGTGTTTATATCACAATTTGTTTATCTATTGATCTGTGGATGGGCACAGGCTGTTTCCACCTTCTGGCTATTGTGAAGAGAGCTGCTATGAGCATTCATGTACCTGTATTTGTGTGAGTAACTGTTTTCAATTCTTTGGGGTATATACCTAGGAGAGGAATTGCTGGGTCATATGATAATTCTATGTTTAACTTTCTAATGAGCTGCCTAACTTTTTCCAGAGTGGCTGTACCATTTTCCATTCCCACCAGCAATGTTCAAGAGTTCCAACTGTTCCATATCCTTGCCAACCCCAATTTTTCTTTCATTCTTTCTTTTTTTTTTTAATTATAACCATCCTAGTGGGTATGAAGCTGAATCTCAATTGGTTTTGAGTTACATATCTCTACTGAGTAATGATGTTGAGCATCCTTTCATGTGCTTGTTGGCCATTTGTATATCACCTTTGGAGAATGTCTATTCAAATCTTTTACCCATTTTTTTTATTTGGTTGTTTGTCTTTTTATTGTTGCGTCATAAGAGTTCCTTATATATTCCAGATACTTAGAGCAGTTTCTCCTTTAGCACATTCTCTTGCCCTGTGGAGGTGATCAGAGAACATGCCGAGAGGGAATTTCGAGGGTTCCCTGAGTGGCTACATAAGCAGAGCCACTTGCACCCTCCCTACTCCCCATCCCAAGGCCCTGCAATGAATACGCAGTGTAAACAAAGAAAACCTTTATCACTTAAGTCTCCGATATTTGGGGATAATTTATAAGTGTTCCGAAACTAATCTGTCCTTAGTGATACCCTGGCAATTTAAAAAGCTAATTCTATTTATAAGGTAGAAGACGAATGTCAGAGGAAAGAACTTTCAGGAGAGGAGATAAGCCTGAAAGGTACCATAATTCATAGATTACTAGGACAGGCATGAGGGCATGGACCAGCAGCTTAGAAAAACTACAAAAGAATGGCAAGAGCTAAATGAGTAGGTAATGATTCTGAGATTCTAAAGGAAACTAAAAGTCCATTTCAGAGGTGTTAAAATTAAACTTAATGGGAGTCCATGTAGCTCAAGTGGTTGAGTGCCTGCTTCCCACGTACGAGGTCCCAAGTTTGGTCCCTGTACCTCCTAAACAAACAAACAAACAAACAAAGAAATAGGGGGGGGAAACTCTCATTAGGAAGTAGATATAGCTCAGTGGTTGAGTACCTGCTTCCCATGTACGAGGTCCTGAGTTCACTCTCTGGTACCTCCTAAAAAAAAGTTAAACAATGGTAAAAAGACAAATGATCCAATTAAAAAAATGGGCAAACAAACCTGAATAGACATGTTTCCAAGGAGAAAATACAAATGGCAAAAACCCAATAGCTATTAGGGACCAGCAAATCAAAGCCTCAATGAGATATCATTTCATACTTGTTTGGCAGTTCCTAAGGAAAATTAAATAAAGATCTGCCACGTATTCCGGCAGTACCACTACTGGATATATACCCAGAAGAATTGAGAGCCGTGACACGAACAGACATCTGCACACCAATGTTCATAACAACATTATTCACAATTGCCAAAAGATGGAAACAACACAGATATCCATCAACTGAAGAATGGATAAACAAATTGTGGTTTATACATAAAATGGAATATTATTTAGCTGTAAGAAAAAATGAAGTCATGAAGCATATGACAACATGGATGAACCTGGAGGACATTATGTTGACTGAAGCAAGCCAGACACAGAAAGATAAATAAATATTGTATGTTTCCTTCCCATCTGTTGTTGCATCACAAGTGACCTGCAGTTGACTGCTGCCTCCCATTCCAAAGCTAGTAAAGCCAAGTCTGGGCTTCCATCAAAGTGACTTGGTTTCAGGAAAATGCAATTAAAAATCAAATTGAGAAACCTTCTGGAATTCAACAAAGTGAAGGAGCATTTAACACTGGCATCAAGGTTTGTGTTTCAGGAAGCAATGTCAGTTCATGAAAGATTATCATACACGTCTTGGAATTCTTGGACACTGTCAGAGCACCTGTTGTCTTATCTCACAAGGATGGCAGGAAAATGTTCCATAAGAAGCCTCGCTATCAATAGGGTGAAACTACTAAATAGCACATGGCAATATCTGTAGGCTGGGCACAAATCATTTGGTGTTAGTAAGTCATAATAAAGTTTTTAGTATATGTCTTTTTTAAAATTATTCTACCAATAAGAGACCCTAATTCAATGCAACTAGCTGCAATGTGCATGTAAAGTAGCAACTCTCAGACTTGGCGGCACGTGGGAATCTCTAGGGAGCTTTAAAACATATTGATAACTGAGTCTCTACTACCCACAGAGATGCACATGTAATTGGCCCAGGATGTGCTGGGCCACAGGATTTTTAGAGGCTCCTCAGGCGATTTTGATGTGCAGCCACAGTAGAGAATCACTGATGTAAAAGACAGTGGTAAGACTGTAATATTCACTCTACAGCCAAAAGAAAGTGGTGGGAAAAAGCTGGCTACATACACTTTCAAGGTTTTGCTTACCCACATGTCTACATAGGCCCAAAGTACAAACAGACCTAATTCTAAGTGCAGGTTAATGATGTCCCACAGTAGGTGAGCAACTGCTTCATTCACACTTGGGTTTTGATAACCATCTACTGCAAGATGTCCCCAAAGCAGGAGTTCTTAAAACCTAGGGATGGCACTCAGAGCATAAACTTGGATGGGAAAAAAAATTACATCTTTTTATACAGCAGTTAGTGAAATATTATGAATATTGGCAACAAGCCACAGCAGTGTTAGCAGTTCTTGAGAGTTTGCTCCCACAGAAACCAGTTATTTTCATGTTTTGACAGTTTTCTCAAGAGAGCATTTGCAGTCATTGTGACATCGAAATTACAGTTGTTTAACAGAACTGCTGTTAGATCTAGATATTTAATGCTTTCATAATGCTGCATGTATATTATGACTTTACTACCTTGATAACGATACTTCAGTAAAACTGATTCTCTTTCAGTTGTATTTTATGCATATCAGGAAATTATTCTGAAAAGGGCCTACCAGGGCCAAAGGGGTCTGTGGCAAAGAAAGGGGAAGCCCCCTGCTCTGAAGCCAGTGCCCTAACAAACTAAACACTGCACACTGGCATCCAAGGCCACCTCCACAAAGCGCATTCTCAGGAGGGAGTCACCCTGGACCAGAGTTGGATCTTGTTTTCCCCCTGCATTTCCGCAGATAAGATTTAGCCTGAAAAGCCTGTTCAATGCAGCAGAGAATAGCCTGGGCTTTCTCTCCCCTCAGCTGCCTTGGCATTTTGGAGTGTCCCAACTGCCAGGCAGGTAATTCGAGCCTCCAAATTAATCAAAACACACAGCGCCCAGTTCAATCCCAGGCAGACAAGCCCGGGAGCCAGAAAAGCTCTCCTCTGGTGACCTCCCGGACCCCATGTCCCCAAGCCGACCGGTCACCCCGCGTGCCCCACCCTTGAATGCCACTCTTCCACCTTCAATTCCCCGAGGGGTGCCTCGGGCCTTGGAGCAGTGACTGCCCAGCCTGGGCCTGGGCGCGCCTTACCTCGGGGGGACCAGAGCTCCTTGCCCACCCGGCACGCACCTCCCGGCTCTGCCGCGCCGAAACCCACCCGCGACTCGGCTGCCCCTGCACGGAGCCCTCAACGGCCAAGTCTGGCACCTGCACGTAGTAGGCGGGTTGGAGAAGGGGGCGGTGGCGAGATGGCACCGCCGCTGGAGCCGGGAGCGAGCCGGGCCTCTCGAGTGCTGACGACCGGCTCGCCTCGCGGTTAAGCTGGGCACGGCCACTAGCCACTCCCTCCAGCCTGCGCAGCCACCTCCCCACCGCACACCGCCAAATTCCCCACGTCCTACCCGCAGCCGCCTGCCCCGTCTAGGCCCCAGGACCCTGAGAGCGTCGCCTCCTTAACCCCTTACCCTTGATCCGCGCCCACCTGTGCTCAGGCTCTCACCCTTTTCTCGCCTCCTGGGCACGATGCCCGGGTCGGAGGGACACAGCCTGGTAGGTTGGCGGGAGGGGGCGACAAGGGCGGGACCTGCGCCACTCCTTTCCTCCAAAAGCCTCGGTGGGGAGGGACGGACGGCGCGGCTGAACCCTACAAAACCCGCCCCGGGTGGGCTGGCGAGGCCAGCTTCACAGCCCCGGCTCCCCAACCCGCGGCGCGCAGGGGACGCTGTGGCCTGAGAGCCTGCGTGTCCCCGGACACGCCGGAGCTCTGAGCTGGCGCCCACCATGCGCCCCGGGACCGCGCCGCGGCCGCCCTCCTTCCTGCAGCCGCTCCTGCTGGTGCTCCTGGTGGCAGTTCCCGCAGCAGGCAAGGTAACTGCGGGGCTGCGCGACCCCCACCCGCGAGCGCTTGGCCCCGGTGTCCCGGGGACCAGCCGGCCCACCGCGGGGCGCCGTCCTGCGCCGCTGCCTGGAGAGCGGGGTGGCTCTGGGCTCCACGCAGGTCCCCGGGAGCCAGCGGAGATGCCCGGGAACAGGTGGAATGCGCGCGGCCCGGGTGTTAGGAGGAAGAGGCGAGGAGGCACGGAGTTCCCTGGCAGTCAGGGCTGGGGTGGGGCGTGCGGGGGGCTGCGGAGGCCAGTAAACAAACAAACAAACAAACAATCAAGCAGTCAGTCGACAGGGACGGATAAGAGAAAAACGGTACCGATACGAGCGCAGTCCCTGAGGGAGAATCCTAGCAGCGCTGGCTTGAGAGCGCGCAGGGCTGGGAATAGAAACAGGCTCATCAACCCCAGCTGGTCATTTCCTAGCTGAGACCTCACGCTGAACTCTGACCTCTCTGGAGCTCGGGTTTCCCGTGTCAAAACTTTTCTAATTCCCTTTCGATATTGTTGGGAAAATCAAATGCCATGGATGAAAAATTAAAAAGCACTTTAGAAATAGAGCTCACAGAAGTATCAATTAAGCAATCTGCCACATTTACTTCTATTCAGAATTTGAGTAACCCTTGCATTCCTTTAAATTCACCCCCTGTTTCCTATGCCCTTCCATTAAAAATAAATGGGCTTCCTCAAAACAATGGTGTCTCTTAGAGTTGACTTACTTGTTTTTTAATTTGTGAAAGTGAAATTTCACTTTTCAGATGCCTTGTGTTATTTTCATGCCTAAAAGAATAATTTGGGAAGATACCATGCAATGAGTTTCATTTCCAAGGATGAGCAGATGTTTTACAAATTTCAAAATTGGGATTATAATCAGAAATTAGTAGTCACATGAATATTTATGTGTTATGTGAAAAGTGTAAGAACCTATAGCCACAAGTAATCCAAATGTTTTTTTTCCCCATTTAAATTAAATTTCAAATTAAGTCATGATTGATGAAGCTACAGCACTCTTAGACCAGCCCATACCTCTCCCTCCTCCCCTGGCATCCTAGAAGTATCCTTATTACCACATTCTTGTTTCTTTTCAGATATTTTCTCTGCATTTGCGTACACATACATGGACCCATAGACAATGAGTTTTCGTTTGTTTTTAAACGTAGTTGATATTGTGCTGTAGATAGGCTTCTGCAGCCTACAGATCTGTCGATGTTAATATTTAAGATCTACCTCTTTGCCCTGCTGTATAGTTTCCCAGAAGATGAATATACCATTGTTACTCCAACCATTCTTCTCTCGATTTACATTTAGGTTATTTCTAGTGCTCGCCTTTATATATTCTAAGGGGTTTTTGTAAGCCAGTTCATGTCGCTGGCTCTGACAGAAATGCACCTTGCAGAGACTAGCAATGTCAACCCAGGAAACTACATACTTCTGGGCATGATGCACAAAATGCATCAACATCAGGGTAGATTTCTACCACCTTTAATACAGGAACAGATAAATTAAAAAATGAAAAATCCCCAAATGAAGTGTCTTTTGTAGTGAGGCCTGGGGGGTAGGAAGGGAAGAATTAACACGTGAAAGGATCAGCCTGGAAAAGTGATGTTCCATGACCATTTGGCATCTCATTATACTAACATCCAATTATATTGTCATATTTCCTCGTTACTGTTTAAATGTAAGATTTTCGCTTTTAAGATTGGCCAAATCCTTGTGATTTTTGATTGATATTACAATTAATACATTTGTGTTGTTTCTATAACCCTTTGAAATACACCTTTGTTAAAAGTTATAAGGATTACCATTTCCGTTTTACCTGCTGAATTACACAGAAAACCTGTGATTATAAATCAAGAAATGTGCCTTCATTTTGCAGAGTAAAGGAATCACAAGTTAATTGATAATCGGCAGACTCCACAGAGTCCTCTGACAGTGGGGAGGTGTGTTATCTCTCAGAACCTCAGTTTTCTCATCTGTAAAATGGAGGGGTTGAAACATTTGCTGGAGTAGCAGGTGATGTAATCAGTGAGGCAAGGCTGAGGGAGGAGGTGAGGAGTAGGTATTTTTCAGAGTCAACCAATTCTTGACATTCTAGAATTTAGGCTATGTAGCAATTTGATGTAATTATGAATTCCAAAAATAGATATTGGATCATGCTTGTAAACTGATCTGTTCATCTGGGCATGATTAAGTCATGATTAGGGCGTTGACTGGGCCACGTCAGTAGGGTGTTGAGCCCCACCCCTTGGTGGGTGGGGAATCAAATATAAAAGGCACCACAAAGAACAGGGTTGCAGCAGTTTTGAGTAGCAGTTTTGATGATGGAGTTCTGGTGAGGAAGGAGAGAAGGCCCCGGGATAGAGACGAGCCGTTCGCCTGAGAGTTCACAGCTGGCCTAGTGGAGAGAAGTAAAGCCTTGAGAGCCTCATAGTCTACAGCTGACCTTGTGGAGGAAACAGAGGCGCTAAGCCCGGAGGGAAACACAGCCCTGGGAAAAGAGGAACCCAAGAAGCCTGAACCTTGGCAGACGTCGGCAGCTGTCTTTCTCCAACACGTGGCAATGGACTTTGGTGAGGGAAGAAACTTATGCTTTACGGCCTGGTAACTGTGGACTTCTACCCCAAATAAATACCCTTTATAAAGACCAACCCATTTCCGGTATTTCGCATTAGCACCCCTTTGGCTGACTAATAAAGGCTCCATAGT
Source organism: Cabassous unicinctus (assembly GCA_029593785.1). Lineage (NCBI taxonomy): Eukaryota > Metazoa > Chordata > Mammalia > Cingulata > Chlamyphoridae > Cabassous > Cabassous unicinctus. The sequence continues at coordinate 24,810 of JAQZBX010016523.1, read as the reverse complement.
GCCAGAATCCCTGCTTTTCATACCAGAAGCTGGGAATCTAGTTTTTATGAGGTATCTCTCAAATTTTAAGTGCTAGCAACTTAAATAAAAAAAATTAAAAAGCACAGTGTGATCCAACAATGTATTAGTGAGGACTTAATTTAGCCTTTGGACCATTATATTTATAATCTTTGTGCTGCACTAGTTAAGGACATGTATTGCCTAAAAGTCTGCAATTCTACTTAACATTTCTCAAAACAGAGAGATAGCAGTGGTGTTGATCCTACCTGCCAAATTTAGATGGGAAGGAGCTGTCCACCCACATAATGTGTGCTGAAGCAGAGTGAAACAGCTCTGCTGCCTGCTGCAGGCATGCCGTTCCAGACATGGGTCTTCAGAGCCCGGGACTTTAGCGCTGTTACCAGAGCCCAGCTCTCTGCCTGGGAATGGGAGGCAGTTTGCTGTTGCCTTAAGCAGTGGCTCTGGGAATGGAGTCACTCTGGATAAGGTGAAGTTCCTGGTTTGAAATATCATAATTTAGCCTTCTTTTTTCCTGAAAATTCCAGACAATGTCAAATATCAAGAGTCGAATCACAGCTGCATTTAGGGAGGATACTTTATCACCTGGATTTGAAATTTCAAAAATCTACTTGAATTAGGAAATATTTCGAACAAAAAGAAAATACAACAGACATCAATTTATCTATCACTGAGATCCAACAAATATCAATAAGCTCTGATTTGTTTGCTCCCAGATCTTTCCTTCTGGGCAAAAAATATATAAATACAGAAAGAGTCATATATACATTCTCTACCACTTCTTCCATTCTGGTAAGTTTGTGTGTAGCATGCTTGCATTTACACTTCCTATGTGTGTGTAGTCTGCACAAAAAATAATATTGTTTTGTGGTCTTTAAAATGTAACAAATGATTTCATTTTATACATATGTATTGGAGCTTGCTTTTATCACTCTGTATTACGTTTTTAAATTTTATCCATGTTGATATATATAGACATAATTTATTTGTAATAATAGCTGCTGCATTGAATCCAATTAAGTAAATACAGTAGAGTTTATTTTTTCACCCCCATTACACTTTCATTTTACAAAGTTGCAATGGACACCTTTGTATACGTATCATTGTGACAACTAGAATTTGAAATCCAGGTGATTCATATAGGAAGCACATTTTAAATTTTATTCAGAATTGTCAAATTGACCTCCGAAAGGGTTACACCAACAGTATACCAACATACTTGTTCCCCCATCTCCTCAGCAAAACTTGATGTGCTGAGATGGTAATGGGTGTGAATTGAGATCATGTTTTGACTACTGAGCTTGTGAACCTTTTTATATTTTAATTAGGTATTTGTATTTCTCTCGTAAATTGCATATGTAAATCTTTGCCCATTTATCTATTTTGACCTTTTTGTTGCTAATTTATTAGGAGTTATTCATATATTTGGATACCAAATTTTTGTCATTTATATATGTGGTAGCTGTTTCATTTCAATGTGTACATTTTTCATTTAGTTATTGGCGTCTTAATTAATAACATTTTTTTTTCACGATAATCTCAAATGTATCCATCTTTTCCTTGATGTATTGTGGTGTGTCTTGTTAAAGAAATGCTTTCCTCCACTGGGATTATAAAAATGTTCTCTTATAGTTAAGTTTCAGAATTTAACATTTTTTTATATTTAGGCCTCTTAATCCTGACTTGTTTTCTATGCATGGGATCTGATTTTATCTTTTTCCCTATAGATAACAACTTGTCCCAACATTGTCATGGCTATTCTTTCGTCTTTGCTCTTCTGGATGAATTTTAGGATCTGCTTGTCAAAGTTCCACCAAAAGTTCATGTGGGATATTGATTAGTATTGCACTGAACATATAGATTAGTTAACTGCTTATTGCCAATGCATGGAAACATGGCTGGAGCAAACAAATGCAACCGATTTTTCATTTTCGACCTTGGATCCAGCACCTTTATTGAATCAACTTATTATTTCTAATTGTTTCTAAATTCTCTTAGATATGTAGGCCATAGTATTATCAGTGAATAATTACAGTTTTTCTTTCTTTCCAATCTTTATACCTTTTTTTTTCTTGTCTTACTGTGCTGCCAAGCCCTTCTGGTACGCTTCTAGTGCTGAATAAAAGCAGTGATAGCTGGTAACTTTGTCTTATTACTGACTTTAAAGGAAATGCTTCTAACATTTTATTATATACATAGTTGCTGTAGATTTTAGTAGATTCCCTTTATCAGGCTAAGGGGTTTTTGTTGTTGTTGTTGTTTTCTTTTTAAAGAATTAATGTTAACGTTTATTTTGTTTGCATCTATTTTAGGAAAATCATATGTTCTTTACTCAGTCCATGTGGTAAATGAATATATTTTTAAGATATTTAATCATCCTTGCATAGCTGTGGGATAAACCCTAATTGGTCATAATGTTTCTTTTCAGAACACATTTTATTGTTAAATGCAGCACAATTTTGGAAAAGAGCAGTAACAAGTGTAGCATTTAATGGCTTATTAACTAATACCCATATAAAGACCAGCCAGTTCAAGAAAGCACTGCCAACACCCAGAAATTACCCTGCCATCTGAACCAGCTATCAGCCCCTATCTCTTCCCTAAAAAGAAACCAGAATCTGACTTTTCATAATCACTTCCTTGTTTTTCTTTCTACTTTTATCACCTAAATGTGCATCCCAAATGCTGTACGTTTAGTTTTGCCTGTTCTGGACTTTAAGTAAATGGACTCACACAATACATATATATTTTTGTGCTTCTTTTCTTTCATGGACATTATCGTGTTGAGGCTGATCTATCTTCTTGTATGTGGCTGTAAATCATTAATTTTCATTGCTGTATAGAATTCTATTGCATGAATAAACCACACTGTATTTATACCTTCTGCAGTCAATGGTGTCCAGCTTGAGACCATTACAAATAATGTTTCCATAGACACCTTTAACATTTTTGTTGGATATATGCCTAATGGTGGAATTCTGGGTCGTAGGGTATACTAATGTTCAACTATTGTAATAATGCCAAATAGGGTTTCAAAGTTGGTTTACCAACTTTGACTCTCACAAGCAGTTTATTGCAATTCCAACTGGCCTGTGTCTTTACCAACTCTTGATCTGATCAAACGTTTTAACTGTCAGTTATCCTAGTTGACACATAGAGGTATCTCTTCGTTATTTTGATTTGCATTTCCTTAATTAAAATAAGATTGAAACCTGGAGGACATTATGTTGAGCGAAGCAAGCTAGACACAAAAGGACAAATACTATATGAATGCATTACTATGAACCAAATATATTGTGTAACATACTGTTTGATTCAAAAAAATTTCATTTGTATCTAGTACATTTAATTGAGAAATGTATATATTTATTCATCTGTGTTTACTTTTTAGTTTTTAACTGTTTATATTTTCAATTATTAAATATACAAAATAAAGTAAAAAAAATAATAATAAGATTGAGCACTTTTTCATGTTTTTAATGACGATTTGGTATTCTCTTTGTGAAGCGTTTATCTGACTTCAACCAATTTTTTATCAAGTTGTAGGAATTTATTTATTTATCCTAGATAGGAAACCCTTATCAATAATATGTGTTGTATTTATGTCCTTACATTCTGTGGCTAGCCTTTTCTTTCTCTAGATGTTCTGATACATAGAAGTTGTTAATTTTTATATAGTAAGATGTAAGAGCTTTTGAGTCCTATTTTAAAAATCATATATTACTCTGAGGTCATAAAGATAGTCTCCTAAATTAAATTCTGAAAACTTTATTGCTTCACTTATCAATCTGCAATTGATAATTTTATAGGAATGAGCCAGAGGTCAGTTTTTTAAAAAATATATGGATAAATTACTGTCCTTGAATGACTTCTTGGAAAGTCTACCTTTGCCCCACAGATATACAGTGCCACTTTTATCATAAATAAAATATCCACATATGGTTGGATATGTTTCTGAGCTCTCTTCTATTCCATTTTTCTATTTGCCAATACCAGGCTGTCTTAATTTGTGTAGCTTTATAAAAAGTCTTGATAGTCAGTAGAGCAAAGTCTCCCAATATGTTCTTCTTCAAGATAGCATTGGCAATTTTTGACTTTTACATTTCTATATAAATGTTGTCAAGTTCCTTAAAAATATTTTTTAAATAAACTCTGTTGGGATTTTAATGATGACTGCATTTTACCTGTACATCAATTTGTGGAGAACTGACATCTTTACAACAGTGAATCTTCTAATCCATGAAGATGATATATAATTCTCCATTTATTTAGGACTTCAATTTCTCTCATTTTCTTAGAGTTTTCTGGTTTGTTTTTTTTTTAATTTCTAAATATTTGATATTTTTTATGCTATTGCAAATGGTATCTCTCTTTAAATTTCATATCAACCATTGAAGATATCGAGAAACAACTTTGCTACCTGCACTTATTAGTTCTAATGATGTATCTGTATATTCTTTGGGGGATTTACTCTGTATCTCCTCATATTATCCATGAATAATGACAGACAGTCTTATTTCTTCCTTTCCAATCCTTATGTCTTATATTTCTTTATTACTTTCTCTTGTGCAATTAGCTAGGTTCTCAAGTGCAGCGTTGAAGAGACGTACTGAGAACGTCCCCTCTCTTTCTAGTTTTCTAAGAGTTTTATTTTTTATCATGGTTAGAGGTTGAATTTTATGTAATCCATTTCCTACAACCATTGTGATTTTCACAGATTCCTCCTTTACTCTATTAATGAGATAAATTGCACTGATTTTTCTAATTTCAAACCAGCCTCATGTTTCTGGAATAAATTCAGCTTGTTATATTATCCTTTTTATTGACTTTGCTAATATTTTGTTTAGGATTCTTGTGCCTATGCTTTTTTTTGAGTGAAATTGAACTGTATTGTCCTTGTCTGGTTTGGGTATCAAGGGTATACTGGCATCATAAAATGAGTTGGAAGTATTTCTTCTTTCTCTATTTGCCAGAGGAGTTGGAGTAGAGTTGACTGAATTTCTTCCTTAATTGTTTATTAGAATTTGCTGATGAAACCTTCAGGGCCTAGAAGGTTGGAAGATTTCAAATTATAGACTCGATCTAATGAAGACTGGTTGTTTTAGAACTAGTCAGATTTTCTATTTCTTGTGTCAGTTGTGATATATTGTATTTTTCTAAACACTTTTTCATTTCATCCTAAATTTCAAATTTATTGTTAGAAAGTTGTTCATAAGTTTCTCCCATGTCTTTTTAATATTTTCAGGGTCTGTGGTGTTGTATTCCTTTTCATTCCTGATAGTGTTTATTTATGCCACCTTACTCTTTCAAATTAATTGGTATTCTCAAAGATTTAATTTGATTAGTCTTTTCAATGAATTAACTTTTGAATTCTCAATCCATTCTAATATGTTTTCTGTTTTAATTAAGTTTTCTCATTTGTTATTATTTTCTCCTACTTTCTTAACCTTCTTTACTTTGCAGTTCTTTTTCTTCTTGAGATCGGTGATTAATTCATTAATTTCAGCTATCTTCCCTTTTGCTCCATATGCATTTAAGGCTATAAATTTCCCTCCAAATACTTCTTTAGCTGCATCACACAAATTTTAATAAGTAGTGTTTTACTATTGTTAGGTTCAAAATCTTTTCTAATATTTATTGTGCTTTCTTTGTCTCATAGATTAATTAGAAGTATATTTCCTAATGTCCAAACATATAGAGATTTTCTAATTATCTTTTTATTGTTGAATTGTAATAGAGATTATATTCTGATTTCAAAGTTTTCTATATATGTCCTTTAGATCAAGGTTTTTGGTCATGTTATTAAAATCATGTATCCTTACTATTATTTTCTCTACTGAGAGAGAGAGGTGTATTTGAGTCTCCCACGATGCTCACAAATTACCTATTATTCTCTGAAAATATGTCAAATTTTGCTTCTTCTATTTTGAAGTTGTGTTATAGGTGCATACAAATTTAGAATTATCATCCTGAGTAATTGTTCCTTTTACCATTATATCAGTGCCTTCTCTATCCCTGAAATGCTTTTAACAAACTTCAAACACTGACAATAATATTACAATATCAGCTTTCTTTGTCTGGAATGCCTTTTTTCCATTCCTCTAATTTCACCTTTCTGTATCATTATATTTTGATATGCAAACTAATTTTATTCAAGTCTGCCTTGCAAGTGCTGAGTGTAGACCAGTCGCAGCTATCACAATTGCTTATATATTCAGATTTATTTCTACCATCTCTTTTTTTTTTTTTTTTTTT
>JAQZBX010016523.1:0-18437 GCA_029593785.1 Cabassous unicinctus | reverse complement strand
CTAAAGTTAATCAGTATCTCTGTCCTTCTCCTGAACTAAACAAGGACATTAGAATTCTTAACTTTGATTATCACCCTATCATTTTACTTACAATTTTTAAAACTCTCAGATTAGTCCTTACTGTTTTTATTATTTTACACATAAACATTTGTAAGCTTTTATCCCAATATTTAATCTTTTCTTTGCTCATCATTACTTCTCATAACCTAATCCTTGCTTCCAAATTCAATTAATTCCTTCAGCCATTTGCCCTATGAATTTTCCTCATGAAAAAAATTATTTACCTTCCTTCTTAAATATAAGGTAGCTGGGTATTCCACTTGATTTTGACAATGACTTCCCCTCAGCACTTTAAAGTTCTATTGCCTTTGGACCTCTATTTTTTTTGCCATTGAAAAGATTGCTAAAAATCTAATTGTCTTTGAAGTTTCATTATGATGAGTAATGAGAATGTGCATGTGTTTTTTATTTATCTTGCTTGGTGGATCTTTAATCTGAGATTCTATATTTTTCATCAAATCTTGAAAATTCTTACTTTTTCTAGTATTTCCCCATCCCCATTCTCTTTAGTTCTGACATTCTTATTAGACAGATGCTAGATCCTTCCAAATGTTCCTCCTATTCTCCTACCTTCTTGCCTCAGACACTTTCATCTGCCACTGGGGCCCTCTTGCCTCACCTTTCTCTGGGACTGTGGGAACTTACTTCCCCTAGCTGCCTCCCTGCAGCAGACTTGACACAGGCACTGCCTGGTGCTTCCTCTATACTCTCCCCCATGACTTCCTCTTTCAGCACCTGCGGAGCAGATCTTTGACCAGTTGGAGATGGGAGCCAGGGGATAAATTCTTGTGTCTCCTCCCACCGGAAGCACTGTCTTGAGGTACAGGGATTCACACTGGCTCTTGAGGCAGTCCCTTGAGACCAACCAGGAGTGCTACTTGGTAGTTCTCTGTCCCTTCCTTCCATATTATCCTTCTCATAAACTGTCCATCTCCGCTTCCTTGCACTTGACCTGCTTCATAAAGTCGCAGCACATTAGCCTTTGTCTCAGGCTTTGCTTTCTTGGGAATCCACTTCTCTTTCCTCTATTTGCTCTCTCCATGTTGCAAGCTGTGAACCTACCTCATATCTTTCTTCCAGTTCTTTAATTCTCTCTTCTGCTGTTTGTAATTTTAATAGCACATGGTAATAAAGAACTTGGAAACTATTCAGCATGGGTTAAAACGCCAGCTCTGTTCATTACCAGCTTTTTTTCACTTTTGTTCAGTTTCTTCATCTTAAAATGGAGATAACAGACCCACCTCAGTGCTTCATGAGGATTAAATGAGTTAATACGTAGCACATACTTTACTATGCCTGTCACATAGTAATCTTCAATAAATGTTTACTCTGGCATTGTTAATCACTAGATTTTAATTTCAATGACTATTCTTATTTCTAGAATTACTATTTGGGAATCAAATCTTTCTGTTCTCTTTTATCTTGTTTTCTTTTTCATAATTTTATTTCCTTTTTTGTGCCTTTAATCATTTCACACATACTTATTTTGTATTCCCTTTCTGATTTTTTTCTATTATTTCAAGGTCTGGGAACATCTCTTGTTTCTCCTGTTAACTCTCACTCATGGGAACACAGCGTGGGTGAGATATTTGGGGACAACAAACCTCTGTCATCACTCAGCCTGCTCCGCCTATTTTGCTGCATTGCCCTTAGACTGGAACTGTCCTGCCCTCGGAGAGAAAAAGCAAAGCTTCTAGGGGTACTTCTCCTCATTAGGGTGTGAGTACATAGTAATGGCTCTGGGAGGGGGGCACCAAATATATTTCCTTTTGTATTCTCAGGATCACCATCTCCAGGCCCCTCCACTGCCCACTTCCGGGGGTCAAGGCCATCACCCCCTTTCAACCCTGACCAGGACTGAGAGACTTCTCTTGAGTGCTTCTCCGAGCTAAGAGTAGCTAGTTTGTTTTTAGGCATGAACCTTGGAAAAGCTGTGAATTATGTGAAATTTGTCTTTGTACTTCCTTTATAATTTCTGCCCTATGACCACGGAGCACAGTAAGTGCCTGGTGTTTCTGTGAATGGGGTTAACTTTGTTCAATGTGGTACTTGATTAAAACCCACCAGCCTGCCGGTGTCTGACTGGGACGGCAGGCTGCCTGCTCAGGGGATGTCCCGCAGCCCTTCATCCCTGTGGCGTCCACCCTCCTTGTGCTGTGGCCTTCGGCCAAGAAGCATCTACCACGGAGTAAAAGATTTTCCAAGTTCAGTGAAAACACGCGGTGCTCAGGGCAATTTTGTTCCGCAAAGTTTGTATCTGGCTTCAGTCTAAACTTTTAAGCACAACAGATGTTTTGCTGTAGCCCATTTACTTCACCTCTATTTTCAGTCTGAGAAAATAAGGAGACTGAGCTCCTTTCCCGTAGTGTGGTCCTCGTCAGCGGCAGCCGGCCTCCCGCGGGCGCTGGTTAGAAAGGCAGAGTCTCGGGCCCCCCACAGACCTCCTGAACCAGGATCTGCATTTTAACGAGCTTTACAGGGAATTCTTGGGTACATGATTTTGAGTCCTTCAGAATGCAGTGGGATGGCACTGCAGTGTTGTGAGAAGAACTGGGACATGATCCGCTCTTTAAAGCCTCGGCAGCTTTTTCTAGGCAGACCTGTGGAAAAGGTTGCCTGCTATATTCAGGACGTAGCCTGTCTAAAGGGGAAGTGCCAACGCAGGAAACAATTCATGCTGGTGCTTTCTCTTTGGATTCTGGTGCTGTGAAAGTCAGAGGGAGAGGAAGGGAAGAGAACAGGCTAGGTCAATAAAGCAGTTGCTCAGTTCGTCCCTATTAATTGATTCAGTGCAATTAATTCGATGATCATTTGTGCACATTCAGAGGAAGGTTAAAAATCCACTCCATTGTCCAATGCTCTGTACATACAATTTCAGGCTATCAAAAACTAGCCCATTTATTCGTGGTAGGTATTCTATCTTGCGTATATGTGTGTAGACATACATATGCATAAAACTGTATTTAAAGTGTTTGATATTTTCAGCATTTTCATTTTAATTATTGTAGTGGAATAATGGTTTTTTGTTTGTTTGTTTGTTTTTATCCCCCCCTTGCTGCTTGTGCTGCTGTGTCCATTCGCTGCGTGTCTTCTCTGTGTCTGCTTATCTCCCCCTTGATGTGAGGTCTTGCCGCATCAGCCCCCGGCGCCACGCGAGCCGACCTGCCCTCACAAGGAGGGGCCGGGAAGCGAACCCGGGGCCTCTCATATGGTAAACGGGGGCTCTATCCACTGAGCCACACCCGCTTCCCAGAATAATGGTTTTAAAATGTCATCTTCAGTGCTATTTAAAATATGATCATATAAAACTCTTTTACTTTCCTGACGGTAGTTTTGGGGAATTTTCTGTTTTTAATTTTTCAGTTCTATGGTTGTTAATTACATTATCTCTCCAAATTGCTTTCTTAGAGAAGGGATCCAAATGTTTAAAAATGAGTCCAAGTGTATTTAGAAACTTTGGAAGATTTGTCATTATGTAGACAAAACAGTCAGGTCACCGAATTTTTTTTCCCACTGAGATATTTTCTTGTTACATGAACTCAAGGAAAATTTTCTACAGGGAAAAAATTGAGAAATCTTCAATATTCTCCTCTTGTATCAAATGATAATGTATGTATGGAGAGACCCATGGCAACAGGCTAGATATGTATTTTCTTTGTTTATCAAGGATGATAGGATAATTTTATGTTGATTGTTTTTGAATGGTATTAGGAAAACTGAAGCATTCACGTGCTGGCTTTTTAATAAAAGGTTATATGCATTAATCAAAATTTGGAAAAGTTTTAAAAGTACAAAAATAAATATAATTATAAAAACTATCCTTAATCATATTACCCAAAGATAATTACTGTTAATACTTTGGTCTATTTCCTTCCGGACATTTTTTTTTCATTCTGCTTTTTTGGGTTTTTTTTTTACCTAAAAATGTAATACTGGTGAAATTTTTCCATGTCATTAATTGTTCTAAATGTCATTTTTAAATCTCTGCAGAGTATTTCACTGTAGGTTGGTACCATAACTTATTTAAGTAATGCTGTCTTATTGAACATTTTGGTTGTTTCTAATCAGTATTTTAAATAATGCTAAAATGGAACTCCTTGAAGATAAACCTTTACTAAAATCATAATTAATAATTATGAATGTGAGTGTTTTCTTATCAGTTGATCTGATTTTGTGCATTGCTGAGTGTTAGGTATCATTTCTGTTTTACAGATGAGTGTCTGATCGAAAGGCATGGATATAAACTTGAGAGTTCTGGTATTAGGGCTCTTTCCTACCAAAAACTTCCCAGATATTTGAAAATGAGTGTCAAATGCCACTTTATTCATCATTTAAGTAACTAAACTATAGTTGAGATAAAATTAACTTTAAAAATGCTTTGGTCACCAAGGATAAATGATTCCTGACACTTATCCTTTAACAAGCAAGAAAACCAGTTAAACACTTTTATTTCCTGAAGTATTATTGTCTCTGCAATCTAGAAATATTTTAACCTATTTTCACGGTGCTTCCCCTTCTCCACTCCTTAAAGACAAGTGCCATTACTTATCCACCTTTGTGGTTCCAGCTCTAACATCACATTTGGCATTGCCGGTCTTTGGTGAATATTTATAGAATTGAAAAAACATTGTTTTAAAAACACTGAAACTAATAGGCCAACAAAGAATTAGCATTTTCTTTAATCTTTTGACATAAAAATATTTCAGATGAAAAATGGAATTCTTCATTCATTAATTTGCAATCCAGCAAATATTTATCCAGGTCCTACTGTGTGCTAGATACAAGGCTACATGCTGGGGATGAAAGTCAATAAAATTAACATGTCCTGTCTATCCTCATGGAGTGTCCAAGCAAGTGAGGGGTTTAGCTATGAAAGTAGACAATAACAATGAAATTGTACATGCTATATAACAGGGTCAGTATGGAAAAGCAAAATCTGAGCAGCATTGAGAAGGAAGAATAAAGATTGATAAATGTACACAACAGTAAACTTGTAGGCATTATGTAAAGCAAACATGTAAGAGCAATGGAGCCAGGAAGCAGTAAAATGTCAGTGGCTTCAAAACTTAGTTTGTCTTCAGAGTATTTGAAAAAGTTGGCAATGAGTTCAGAAAGCAGCGAGTTCCCGGGTAGGACTTTTACCTTCTAGCCTATGCCCTAGCTTGAGCCCTTGTCAGGGAGTAATAGCAGGGGTCTAAGATTTAAACAGATCCTCTGGATTCTCCATATTTTGCCATTTTAGGTAAAAGCAGATTCTGCAATCCCTTCCAAAATGCAATAAAAAAACTAACAGTATTGTACCTGAAATCTCATGACATAAGGGCTTACTGACTAGGGCTGGAATGTGTTTCAATATCAGAAAAGCAACAGTTCAAATATGTTTCTTATACTTGTTTAATTCTCCTGTGATTCTGTGACCCCATATCAACTTCCTGGAATGTATTAAGGAGTTTCTTACTTTCAAAAATATTATTCGGTGCATTCTTTACTGCTGGTATTTTTCTAATAACATTATTTGAAAACATCAGCAGAAAGGACATCCTCCCTTATCACTGTCTCCATTAAAAAAACGAGCTGTTTATTTACCTTACACTATCCCATTGCAAATACTGATGCGAAAATTCAGCAAGTGATTTCATCACTTTTGTGAAATCACTCTACCAAACACCTCAACTGAAATACCTCTTAATTAGAGGGATATTCCTGGATAACATTTTATATTCTGATTTGTTCCTCTCTTATCGTTAAAATATAGACTGGTTTGGCATGTGACTAGCTTGGAGCACAGCCTCCCACAAGCCCCATTAATGTATAATTGGCTGCAACCTGGAAGAAAGTGTAAATTCATTTGTACGAATTAACTGAGCATCTTAAGTGCATTGCACTGTGCTAAGAAAAATCTTAGAATATCACTTGAGCAGAGGATGTATCCTTATGAAGTTTCAAAATGAAATTGCTGAAACAAATTATCACACTGGACATAAGTATTTTACTTGTTGATCTTTTTTCTTGACAATAAAAGGAATGCATGCCCATTTTAGAACATTCAAGATATATAGATAAGTGTATAAAAACAGAACAAAATGAAAATCACTTGGATTGTAAGAACCTAGGTGTAACCAGTGCTAATATTTTGGTGTCTTTGTGTAAAAATGGGGTCATATGCCATATGCTATTTTGTATCCTGCTTTTTACATTATATTGTTAGTATTTTCTCATGTAATTGAGTATCCCTTAAAAATGAATGCATTACTGGTGAGCAGATGTAGCTCAAGTGGTTGAGTGCTTGCTTCCCATGTACAGGGTCCTGGGTTCCATCCCCAGTATCTCCTAAAAACAAACAAACAAACAGACAGAAAAAAACCCAACTCTCATTCGGGAGCAGATGTAGCTCAGTGATTGAGTACCTGCTTCCCATGTACAAGGTCCTTGGTTCTACCCAATACCTCCTAAATATAATAATAAAAAAATTTTTTAAATGATTGCATTATATCCCATCATGTTTCTATACCATAGTTTAGTCAATTTTCACATATCATAATTTAACCTAAATTTTTGATATTATGAATAATGCTATGAATTCTTTGCCTACATATCTGAGTTTTTAATAACCAATTCCTATAGTAGAATTATTAACTAGATCAAATGGTATAATTTTTTCTTTTTTATATATCACAAGCTGTACTAATCAAATAAGATCCAATTTTAATTCCAATAAGGAAAAAGAAAACAAAATCACTACAAATCCTATCATTTAAATTTAACTACAGTTAGCATTTAATATATATATAGTCTATCTTTTTTATTATTTAATCCAAAATATGGCTTGAGTACCTAAATTTAAAAACTTTCCCCAAATGCCCGTTTCCCCAACATTACTTCTAGAAAAGTCTATCCATCTTTCCTTAACTTGTAATTTGTCTCTGCCCAAAAATGAGCCACAGGAATATCTCGGATAGTACCAGGATTTTCTCAGAACAGAGGTCTGATGATGAAGTAAACAGCAAATGGCCACAAATAAATTATGGAGTATACCATTTATGTGTCATGTTATAGGCCTGGAATCAGCCAAGTTCGTCACTGCTCACCCTTTCTCAGGGCCCACAGTTAAGAGCCTGGAATGAGACAGACTCGGAGACCCTCCCCTTCCCATATCATCCCAAGCATTTGGAGAGAATGAGCCATTTCCAATCAATGTGCCAAAGAATTTTTTCTTTTCCTCACCCATTCCAATCTAGTTTCTCTCACTCATTTTTATCCCCTCTCAACAGGGAGTTTTGAACCTAAAAGCCATTAGACTTTTTCTAGGTTTTTTGACAGCTGATCTGGCTTAAACCATGCATCTAAATTAAAATGAAATTGACTTCCTTAAGCAAGTAGAGCAATTGGCTGCATTATAATCCCAAAAGTAAATATAGTGCAGAAAAAAAAAGAGCAGAATTGAAATAAAGAAAAGATCTAAAGGCCCAAATTTCATAACTGAAGAAAATGTTGGAAAACTTGACCTGCACCTATTGAGAAAAAATATCAATCAGACCCCTCTTGAGTCATCACACATACAATTGAATAACTTTCTATTTAAACACATTAACATGAATGCCATGTGTTTAACATTTTCTGAAGTAAAACCAGAAAACTAATAATACTAATTACTCTGACATCCACAAACATACTGTGAATGATTTACTTGGGAGACTATTTCAATGAAGTTCACCTTCAGAAAGCAGCAGTCAGAAACGCTTCCCTGAAGCTTGACTTATTTTCACTTATGAAACTGCTGTGCTTTTGCAGTTGAATAAATCACTGAATCTGTCTAAACAGAGTGCATTCTTTGTTGTTGTTGTTTTAAGCTTTTTTATTTTTTTTAATTTTCCTGTTATTTGATACAAAGGACAAAGTGCTTTTTGTTTCTAAAATTGGAATGGTAGTTCCTAACTCTAGAAGCAAACTGTGGTAGTTTGATATTATTTATGAATTCCAAAAAGAGATATTGATTATGTGTGTAAACTGGTCTGTTCCTCTGGGAGTGATACCCCTTTGATTGTGTTAAATTCAGAGGTTTCACTTTTACTTTATTAAATCAAGATTGGGGCTTTGATTTGACCACATCATGAGGGCAACTCTGTTTCAGTCCCTGCCCCCTTTGTGGACTATGTAATTGGACGCTCAATCAAGAACAGGGAAGTAGATACACAGAGAAGAACACAGAGGAAGAGAAACAGCTCCATCGACAGAGGCCCCGGGAAGAGAGATGAGCCTTATAGTCTACAGCTGACTTTGTGGAGAGACCAGAGCAGCTAGGCTGGGAAGGAAACAAGCCCTCCATCCTACAGCTGAGTTTGGAAGAAGCTGGGCCCATGGAGCCTTAAAGGATGAGGAGGGCTGAACCCTTGCAGACATCACTGCCATCTTGCGTCAACACGTGGCAACAGAGTTTGGTGAGGAAGTAACTTTGAGTTGGACTCTTTAGGGCCTTGTAACTGTAAGCTTCCACTCCAAATAAATACCCTTTATAAAAGCTAACAGATTTCTGGCACTTTGCATCAGTGCCCTTTTCAGCTAATACCCACACTGAAGACAGTCACGTGCATAACCACCACATGTTCCAACATTCCCTAGAGAGATCTCCAAGAGTCTATCTCTGGGGCCCCTTAGAGAGGTATAAGTGTGAAAAGCCAGGCATTGGAATAAAATTAAGGGCTTGCTAACTCCAATGACATTTTCCACTTGAACCCTAAATCCATGATTTCTAATCATTTTTAGTATGAGGATCCCTTTTTCATGTAAAATTTTTTCACTGACCCAAACAATATTAGGGATGATGCTTAGAAATTCAATCACTACATAACCAGTTCCACCAAGAACTAGCTGTGTGGCCTTGGATAAGTCAGCTTCCTTTTCCTCCTTTATAAAATGGGGATAATAACACCCACCTGTAAGATTGCTGTGATGGTTAAATACAGTAAACCTGTAAGTGCACAGCATAGAGCCTGGTGTTCATGGTGGTGGGCAATGATTGACCAATACTTATCCAGCTTTTGTTTATTTGTTTTTTTCTTTATTTTTAAAAACATTTTAGATTACATAAAGTTACACTGAAAATATAGGGGATTCCCATATACCCCACCTCCTCCCCATCTTGCATTTCCCCCTATTACTAACGTCTTTCATTACTGTGGTACATTTGTTACAACTGAACAAATACTGAAGCATTGTTACCAACCATGGTCTATAGTTTACATTATGGTCTACACTCTGCCCCGCACAATTTTATAGGTTTTGACAAAATGTATAATGGCCTGTATCCACATTGCAGTGTCATACAGGGCAATTCCAATGTCCCAAAAATGCCCCATGTTACATCTGTTCTTCCCTCTCTCTCCCCTCAGAACCTCTGGTGACCACTGTCTTTGTATCAGTGTTACAAGTTCTTCCACTGCTAGAATAATAATGTCTACTTTGGTCCATCGTTGCATTCCCCCCCCTCATATTAGTCAGCCAAAGGAGTGCTGATGCAAAGTACCAGAAATCTGTTGGCTTTTATAAAGGGTATTTATTCAGGGCTCAACTGGCATATGAACAAACCAAAGATTTAAGTCTCTGGGACATATATTTAATGAATATACAGTATTGCTAAACATAGGTTCAAATAAAAGGGGTAAAAGAACCATGTGTAGGAAAATTATAAATGAGTCTAACTCTGTTACATTGTGGAGATAGGACTCGTGAGTCAAAACTCTTTGATTTACTTTACAATCTTTATTACCTGAAGTAATAATACAATAAACTGTTTCAGTGCCAGCATACTAAGGGCCGACATTTTAAATGAGATTCTGACTACCAAGTATTTGTTATCATTTTTTTTTTGTCCTTAAAGTGTTTTATTTTTTTTTTAATTTTTATTTATTTATTTTATTTTTATTTTTATTTTTTTATTGTGGGTAAAAATCAAATTTTTCACAGTACATACCAATATTTGTAAAATGATATATAAATACATATGCATATATTTGTTATCATTTTAAAATTTTAATTTACCAATAGATATAAACATGCATTAAGTTAAATTATAATTAACTTAATGATAATTTATATAATTAACTTAATTATATAATAATTGTCACTGACATTGGACTAATGATTTATGCAAAATTTAACATTCAAACATATGTGAATTCATTTCAAAGTAAACAGATTCTCAAGGATTAGGCATTTCTAAAAGAAGTAGTGTGGTTTTCTTTGTTTTCTTACTTATTTTGTCTTTTTTTTTTTCCATTTGGAGCTATAAGTAGATGAATATCTTGAATCGTTCCACTTAAAATAAGTATTTGGGGGCAAAAGAGCTTGGGATAGCAGAAACCAGCTAGCATAAGGACAGGGTGAATCTGTGGAATTTCTCAGAAACTGGCAGCCTGGGAATATCCAAAGGTCCCAAGGAGCAGTGAGTGCAAACTTGGAGCAAACTTTGGAACCAGGGACCAGTGCAAGGTAGTGAGTGGAAATGAAAGAAACACAAATCAGAGGGCTCATTGGAACCGAATTTTATGTAAGTCCTTAGCACAAACCAGGACTTGGGATGCATGCAGGGAGAAGATTGAATTGAACTTCGTGGTTATCAAGAAACCAGAAGGTCTGAAAACTAAGATGAGACAAGTGTGTCCAAGACCAATGGGCAGGCAGATGGAAACCAGGGTAGACCAGAAGACAGACAATATGCAATGACATCTGCCATTTTTCTCTGACCATTCTCCTTTCTTCTGGTGGTAACAAGTTCATTTTTCTTAGGGAATTACCATCCCCTCACTGTTTACAGAGATATTGGATCATCAGTCAAGGTGCTCACCCTCCCCTAGCTAAGGGACAGGGCACATGACCTGAGCTAAGCCAGTGAAATGTCCTCTCCCAGGAATTTGACTGTTTACCTGAAGGTGCAAGGAGCTTATTCATCCTGATAACAGTGCCCTAAAGAAACCTTCCATAGTTCTTGTACCTAAATCCTTTGAACAGCCCTAGGGACAGGTCTTTTCAGAGGCCCGTTAATTTAACTTTTCTTCAATTTCTGGGCGCTTCCCCATGTCATTCCAACAAATTCCTTTGTTATCACTGAGTTAAGTCATTTCTGTTTCTTACCAGCAAAGACTCTGGCAAGGTATCAGGAATCCAGACAGTAGTCTGGTCAGCAGACTTGGTGTGTCAGTGACCTTCTGTCCCAGCCAAGAGGGTCTTACATTAACATGTGAGGAGAGAGGTACCCTCAGGAGCAACAAACTTAGCAAATGGACATGCATGAGTTTTTGCTAGGAAACTGATCTGGCAGTTACCCAAGATGGAGTGGCGAATGTGAGAACCGAGTTAATGATTAATCATTGCTTATCACCAAATTATGAGGCGCTTTCAGTTTTGTATACATCTAAGTGTCAGCCCAGGTAAAATCAAGATGGACTCCAACAATCCACAAAAGAAATGGTAACTACTGAAATACTGTTTTCTTTCAGAAGACGGACCTTGGAATTAACACTTGACTTGGAATGTGCCGACTTGGTTTTAGCCCTCTGCCTTGCTCATTTGTGCCCGTCAAGAAGTTATATTCCTAGTCTTTTGTATCAACAAGGACCTGGTCAGTATTTTTTGCTAAGCGGGTGTATTTTGGCATTTATTTCCAGTTCTATTTTTATTAATATGTCCTTTTACGTTGTTGGGCTTGTCTTTGTTTCTCCACCAGCAAGGATTGTTTTAAAACTACTTTAAGTACCTTAAAATGTGATATGATAATGTGTTAAATTAATACAATGCAACCACAAAATTTGGATATGTTTAAAGCTCATACCCAGAAACAGACAAACCAAATCAAACATTTTAAGTTTATATATCTTTTTTGTCCATTTGGCACATTTTAGAAAAATTCTCTCTAAACACATATTTTTGACCCCTACTTTGCATAGTTGTCCATTGGACTTTTGACATTAGGCTGAATTTTTTAAAGGATTGGATTCAGTCAACCAGGCTATAAAAAAAAAAAAGGTGTTTGGCCAAGTGCAATGTTTAGTTGATTACTGATTAAATGAAGGATGGGTAATTTGAGGTGCTTTATTATAGGGCTCTCGACAATTACACAAAGTAGTGAGTGCACAGTGCTGCTAGTCAGTATGCCAAGACTAGATAACATCTCCAGATGGGCTAGTAACTTTTAGCTGTCTGAGAAACAAAGCAATCTTGTGTATGTAAGTCTTATATATATAAGTCTTCGTATATAAGTCTTGAATCTAAGGGAAGCCAGTTACTACTGCTGGAAAAGCAATGCAAAATGGAGGTTTCAGATAGTGTGTTCATTTTCAAATACAAAGGAAGCAGGAAGTTCATTTAATTCATTGTCCCATGTACCAATTCTCCCCATTCCCATCATTATGTTGCTATTTGAATCTTTTCTAAATATTCAGCCCTGTTGAGACCGTGGAGTGAAATGAAGCCTTGTCCTATTGCTAATTGTGGTCCCCAGTGACATCTATGACTATTCCGTCAATAGACACGGAAGAGGTTAAAAGGTGATGGAAAGTCAGAAGGCTTTCCTTATACCTCCAGTGGTCCTTAACATTTAGGGCATGTCAATAGTCCTCTGGGCTTATTTTAAAATGCAAATTTCTTGGCAAAATCTTGAGGGATTCCAGCTAGTGAGTCTATGGTGTGGCCTGGGAAGCTGCACTTGTAACATCTTAGTTGATTCTGGTGCAAATGGTCCTGGGGCCACTCCTGCAGAAACACAACTTGAGACTGGTGGAAGAGAGGGAATGCCTGCCTCCCTCTGTGTGTCGCCTCTCGGGCCTGGAATCCCCAGGTATTAAATTAAAGGAGTTAGTCTCTCCTACAGGGGGTCTGCCTGCACTTGGGCAGGGAGGGTCACAGCAGAATAGGAGTGACCTGTACTTTGTGAACCAGAAGGGCTGGTTGTGTGTTAGTTATTCCTTCTGTTTCTAAGCCTTTAGTGACATTTTCTCTCTTTTCATGGGGGTGGAAGAGTGAGTATTGATTTGATTTGATTTTTACCATGTATTCAAGCCTCTATCATACCTCTATCGTAGTGCTATTGTAAGGACTCAATGAGATAAGGCACATTACATAGTGCGATCTTTTGATGGTGAGATCATTGATGACGACTGTCCAACAATGGTGATTATGATGACACCATTGCCTTGGCCGTCCTCCTGGGAATTAAGGGGAGAATGCAGGGCCAAAGCCCTGCAGAGGCCAGTGCTAAATAGTGACATCAGCTCTTCTGCCCTCCTGAGGCCAGACCAGCTTGAATAGCAGTTAATAGCGAGAGACAGCCCACCCTCCGAAGGGAAGTTTGAATTGGATTCATACAAAATCAGGGCTACAAACCAGCCATCCCTCCTCACAAAGAAGTTCTCCCTTGACTAACAACCTAAGAGGGTCCTGAGTTTGACTTTATTAAAGAGGCAAGCAAGTTCCCCTATTAGGAGATTTTAACTGGATTGGTATGCCATGGGGGACAGTGTAGACCATCCATTTTTGATGGGTATTCTGCAAAATAAGACATCCTTGATTCAGGATACAAATGAATGTTATGAACGCTTCCCTCCATAAGTTTCCTTCATAACTCCACCTATTAGGATCACATTAATACTTACAAATTTGCTACATGTTTCTATTTCTTATTTGTTTGGTTTAGGTAATGTGAAATATACATGAATAGTTGTAACAATGAGACTTTACTGTATGAGGTTTAAAGAAAGATACAGTTAAATTTAGTTGTGTATGAAAGCTAATGTTGGGTCAGTGTTATATATATGATTCATTGTACATAACAGAGGTATCCTAGAAAAAGCTCCAGGCGAACAAATGTTCAAAAATCAAAGTATATTGTTAAATGGCCGTATTTTCAAAAGGAAATTTGAATCTGCTATATATGTAAGCATTTACTATATCTTTAATATGCTTAACAGGAAAATAAAATAATGTATCAATATTAGCAATACAGAGACAAAATATAAACAAAATGAAGAAATTTAGATCTTGACAATATCATACACTTAGGTGCTTGTGAAAATGCTCCCTGGAATTACTAGTTAGAAACTACTTGGAACAACTCTCATTGGTGGTGTTCTCCTTTGAGACATTTTCAAGGTATTTTTAGTACACGCGATGAAATTGTAGGTACATAGAAATGCATTTCCTCTGTCCGTGTAATCAAGATGACATGGTGATTTTAAAAGCCGAGAGCACTCTGCTCACTTTGGATAACAGAGTAATTCTTTCGTCTTCTCTATGAATCAGGGATGTCAACCATCTTTCACATATTGACCTGCTGGGATGCTGAACTGATTTTTCTAGAAACTGAGAAAACTGGAGGTTGGATGAGAGTGAGGATGGGGGCGATGATGATGATTGCACTGTTCTAACTGGGATGAGTTACCAGACTGTGGCAAGCCTTTAAGAATGGACTTTGAATGGTGTGGGCCCTGCAAGGGAGAAGTACAGAAGCAGGAAAGAGCTATGTATGACCCAAATGAGTCTGTATGCCGTTTTTTCGGTTTGTTTATTTTTTATTAGAGAGGTTGTGAGTTTACAGAACAATCATGCATATACATCCAGGATTCCCATACAGCACCTTACCACCAGCACCTTGCATTGGTGTAGAACATTTGTTACAGTTGATGATAGCACATTTTAAATAATTGTACTATTAATTAAAGCCATGGTTTATCGTAGTGTTCACTGTTTGTGTAGCATAGTTCCATGGAGTTTTTTTTTAATTTATTTAATTCTGTAACTGTATATACAATCTAGCATTTCCCCCATGTAAGCACATTCAGATATATATCCCAGGGCCGTTAATTGCATTCACAATGTTGCACTACCATCCCCACCATCCATTACTAAAATATTTCCATCATTCCAAATAGGAACCCTGTGCATTTTAAGTCTTGACTTCCCATCCCTTATCCCCACCACATGCCGTGGTAACCCATATTCTAGATTCTGAGTCTATGAGTTTGCTTATTCTAATTCTTTTAAATCAGTGAGAACATACAATATTTGTCCTTTTGTGTCTGGCTTATTTCACTCAACATGATGTCTTCAAGGTTCATTCATGTTGTCACATGTATCAGGACTTCACTCCTTTCTACAGCTGAATAATATTCCATTGTATGTAGTGCATACAGTTTTTGACAGATATGTCAGGGCCAGGCTCCTTTGGTGGTGGGGAACAGAGACTCTCTCAGTATCTCAAGAAATAGAGTTTTCTCTAAGTGCACTGGTTTATTTTCCCATTACCAAGCACCTAATTCCACACACTGCCAGAGAAAATCCAATTGGTCCAGCTAATCATTCCATCCCTGCTTTGATAGAGCTTTTGAATCAGGGCTTATCATAGGACAAGGGATTCACTTACCTTGTCCATTCCACTAGGCCCAAAGACCTGGTCCATAATAATCACTCCAACAGGACCTGTTATTTTGTTCTTATGATGTCTAATGAGAGCAGTGCCCCAAAATGATTTCTTTTAAAAAATTAAATATTAGTAATGCCAGACAGTATCCCATCATTCTGCTCCAATAGAAAATATTTTATGTTCAACTCTGCTTTATAGAAATCCTGGCTTCTTCACTAAGACTCTGTGGGAGTTTTCTATTATTTATTTAGATTTCACTTTCAGTATTAACATTGGACTTTTTAAAAAATTATCTGGAGTTAAAAACAGATGGATTTTTAAAAAAATTATCTGGAGTTAATTAGAAATTTGGACATTGTACCTTTTCTCTAAGAGAGTTTTAGGCCAATCCCCTTTGTAAGCAGATATTTAACACTGAAGAAAAGACCCCAAATAGCCTTTGCAAAACTCAGTGATCTATTGTGAGGCATTGGCTTAACCCAAAATACTTTTACATAATCCAAGCCACCAAGAGGGATATCCGGTCAGCTATTTTTAAAGCATTCTCTCCCACACCATCTCACATAACAGAGTTACAGCAGTTTGTTTAGAAAATTGACACAGGTTCTATGATTTATGAAATCAAAACCCAAAAGAAATGTTTTTAACTTATTTACTTTTTTGTCTAAAACTGGAACCATTTTCACTAACATGTGCTATAATACCAAATAACCTTCTTATACATTATATATGAATATGCCTTTATGTATGTATATAATGTATATAATAAATATACATCAATATTATTTTTCTTCATTGACATGTTTATAATATTATGTTTGGATTTACTATATGAATAATTTCTTAATTCAACAAATATTTATCAAGCCCCTATTGTGTCCCAGGCACTGTGCTAAGGCTGGGGGCATGAGACCTGTCCAGTCTAGTAAAAATTAGATCAATAAATAGACAATTACATGTCACAAAATAGGACTATAACCCAGTGGTAGAGAGTGCCTGCCAAAGGAGAACATCGAGGGGTATCAGAAAAGGCTTGCCAGAGAAAGTGATATCCATGCTGAAACCTAAAAGGTGATGGGAGGGGAGAATCCTCCAGGTAAAGAGATAACAGACCATGCCGGGTGAAGGCCAGAGTGGCTGGAGGGTAGAGAACCAGGGCCAGAAGGTGGGGGGAGAGAGGGGTGGGGAGTGGGCAGAGCCGCATCAGGCTGGGTCATGTTAAGAAGCTTGATCTTGATCCTAAGAGTAATGGGGAGCACTGGAAGGACTTGAGCAGGGCAGGGACCTGATCAGATCTGTGCTATGGAAAGAGCACCCTGGCTGTGGTGTGGGAAACAGATTGGAGGTGAAGAATACAGGAAGCATGGAGAGCAGAGAGGGACTAAGGCGCCGTGGTGATGCAGGTGAGAGATAGGAGTGTTCTGGAGGAGGCTAACGGCCAAGAGGGTGGAGAAAAGTGGGCAGATCTGTGAGCTTTATAAATCTAATCAACATGGCATGTCTTGATGGTAGATGGATGGCTCTGCCTCTTCCCAAAGTCAGCATCAAAACACTGCTCCCACTTAAGAACTTGGGCTACATTAATTTTACAATTGCATATCAATAAAGAATGTGCATCTTTTTCTATATTAGTATGCATTCCTTTTATCAAGTAAGAATTAAAAGGTAAAGAATAGACAATTGCCAAAAGATGGAAACAACCCAGGTGTCCATCAACTGATGAATGGATAAACAAATTATGTTATATACACACAACGGAATATTATGCAGCTATAAGAAGAAATGAAGTTGTGAAGCATATGACAACATGCATGAACCTGGAGGACATTATGTTGAGTCAAGCAAGCCAGATGCAAAAGGACAAATAATGTATGATTGTGCTTTCATGAACTAAATATATTGTGTAAACTCAAGGAGTTAATAATTAGAATATAGGTCACCAGAAAATAGAAGGAGGGTAGAGAATAGAAAGCTGAAGGTTAATCTGTGCGGAATTGGTAAAAAGGTTGTGTGTTAATCTTTGGAAATAAATAGAAATGGTGAAAGCACATCATAGTGTTTTTAACTAGCAGAGCTATTATATGGATATGACAGTGGTTCAAAGGGAAAGTTTAAAGTCATGTATATTACTAGAAGGAAAGCAAAAAATTGTAACATGGGCCTGTATAATATGAAACCCCATGTGAAATATGAATATAGGTAATATTGCCATATATAAGACTGTTTTACAAAATATAAATACAAATAAACTAGAGATAGAAATAGAATAGCAGCTATGTATGGCTGGGGAAGCATGGAGAGATTGAGAGGTGATGAGGTTTTCTTGTTTGTTTTTTGTTTATTATTGTTTTTATTATTGGAATAATGAAATGCTACAATAATGATTGAAGTGATGAATGCACAACTCTGATTATACCAGATACCATTGATTGTACACTTTGGATGGATTTATGCTTTATTAATATGTATCAATAAAATTGATTTGTTAAAAAAAGGTGAAAAATGGTCTCTTCGACAAATGGTGCTGGATAACTGGATATCCAGATGCAAAAGAATGATGTTAAACCCCTACCTCACACCATATGCAAAAATTAACTCAAAATGGATCAATGATATAAAAATAAGAGTTAAAACATAAAACTCTTGGAAGAAAACATAAATGTAAATCTTCATGACCTTGGATTTCACAATGGATTCTTAAATATGACACCAAAAGAATGAGCAACAAAAGAAATAAGTAGACAAAATGGACTTCATCAAAATGAAAAGCTTTTGTGCAGAAAAGCCATTATCAAGAAAGTGAAAAGACAACTTACAGAATGGAAGAAAATATTGGGAAATCATATCTCTGATAAAGGTTTAATATCCAGAATATATAAAGAACTGTTACAACTCAACAACAAAAAGACAAACAACCCAATTTTAAAAAGGACTTGAGTAGACATTTCTCCAAAGAGCTGCAAAT
>JAQZBX010016522.1:0-36394 GCA_029593785.1 Cabassous unicinctus | reverse complement strand
ACTGCTTCAAATCATCTTAGCAAAGTCACTGTTCACATTTGGGGCATGATAGGAACAGAGCTTCTGGACCTTGTGAAGCAAAGTGGTTAACAGAGCAGGGGTCAGGAGGTATGTTTCCATCTGAATAAATTCAGCCTCAATTTTTGTTAGAGAAGAGATCTAGGAATTAGCTTGGCCAGATTTAAGGGAAAGGCAACAAGGAGAAGTTTCAAGAAACATAAATTAGCATATCTTGTGAGAAAGGGGTACGTGAGGAATACAGGCCCTGTGTGCCCTTCCCTACCCTCTAACTTCAAAACAAACAAATGCATTCCAAATTTTGGAAATAGGACTGAATTGCCAAAAGTATATAAGTATATGAGCTCAGTAAATTGTGAAATATATGTCATGGTTCTTTATACTCTGGAAATATGTGTGTCCTTTAATTTTAAATCATCATGATAGAGAATTCAAAACATGTATCTGTGACTATCTTGGTATCCAGGTAATGGTGGTATGTTAGTTGTGCTATCTCTGTTTAGCTGAGATTCTGCTCTCTGAGCTCCATACTGAGCAAGACATTTTACTGTGGTGGATGCTTTATCAGAATCATTCTTTTTAGTTCCATTGTGTTGTCATGAAAGACTTCTCTATTTCATATTTCCTCCCACCTTCTCTTCTCAACCATCTCCCTTTATTTCTTTGTTCTCTTCCCTTCTTCCCTTCTCCCCCCAAACCTGACTCCACCACTTAATGGCTGTGTGATGCTTGGCAAATCTCCTAACATCTTGGAGGCTATTTTCCTCCTATATAAAAGAGAAATAATTTAACTGCTCTGCCCACCTCACTTTGCAAACTGCAAAGGGCTATCTAAATATGTTTGTTGCTGTGATTGTCATCATCCTATCCCCACCTTCCCCACAGTAGCCGGACACATAACCCTGGTTGTGGCTACCAATCATTTGGGTGGTTGAAAAGGCTGATGGAGAAGGAATCACCCTTTCTCCCCAAAGCCCCCACCTCTATCACGTTCTTAGGTGTGCGATGGATTTGTTCTCTTTCTCTTAGCTACTGGAGTCTTGCTTATCTATTGGTAGAGTTTGTTTCATTTTCATTCCATTTTCATCTGCTTAGCATTTTCTGCTAACTGGGGTGCTTCCTGCCTCTCCAATCCTCTGCTCACCTGGCTTTCCTCCTCCCTCTCAGGAGGTAGAGGCTGCTAGCAATATCAAGGAATATGGTTAAGTCACAAAGCTTAACAAGAAGAGAGGATAGGAGATACAGGAATTGAGAAAGGAATACTATTGGGACAATTTGGGAGATATTGGGATAATTCAATAATATAGTCTCCATTGTTATAAATTCATTCAAGAGGTGTAATTACATTGCTGTTACTGTTAGATGACCCATTAGGGATTTGAGGTGGGGGCAGACACATTTTTGCATGGCTTTTGAAAGCCCCAAGTGAAGAGTTCTTGAATTCTTTGAACACAGTCAAGGGATTTCTCATTTCTTTGCCAAAACCACCTGTAAAAATAAATATTAAAAAAACTAACCTGTAAATTTAATTAAACAAAAGTATTTCTTTGGAGGAAGATGATCTAGAATAGTGAAAATGGCACTGGGCTAGAATTCAGATCCACCATTACATTCCATTTATACCATCTTCTCCCCTGGGTGACCATGAACACTGATAAAAATTGTACTGTACTCTTTAGATTAGAACACACCTTCACGTTTATGATCACATTTAAACCTGGCCATGGCTTCAGTGGCAACACAGAAGAAAAAACACAGAGAATATGACTTGATTCAAGTCCTGCTCCCATTTGGGGGACTTGGTTGTGTAGCTTTAAGCCATTTAGCCCTTTTGATCTTCATTCCCCCCCCCCCATTAAATATGATTAAGAAGATACTCCCATATGATTATTTTGAGGGTTAAATAAGACCATGTGTATACAAGCACTTTTCAAAGTCCAAAAAATTAGACAGCAATTTGGGCAATATTATGAACACATGAGAAAACTCAGACCTTCCACTAGTCAGGGTTTTTGGTTGCAAGCAACAGAAACTAACTCTGTAAGTTAAGCAGAAAAGGTGCTTATTGGAAGGATATCAGATAGTTCACTGACTTAATAGCAAAGCTGAAGATCCAGGTTAAGAAAATATGCAAGAATCAAAGGAAATGAGGTTCCACAACTACGGCTGTAGCATGACCCTGCTCTTGCTACATCTGGCATGATTGTCACCACCTGGACCGGGACTGTCATTGCCTGGACCCAGATGACACTGCCCTGACCCAAATGAATTCTGAACTGTCACCTGCCTTTTTGCATCATTTGCTCTAGATTCAAAGACCTGGGTAGGACCAGTTGATTAGCTAAGATTAGGTTATCTGCCTGCACTCTGGTTGCCAGAATGCTGAGGTAGAAAATATCTGTGCTCTTCAGCTTCCATAGTAGGAGGCAAGACTCTGTCCTACCTCTCCTGGGATTCCTCCCCACATAGAAAGGGTGGTCAGAGGTCACTTTCAGGCTTATATGGGTTAAATGGTTTATTCAAGGGTCACAGATTATTGCTCACAGGGCTAAAGCCCATGCTTCCTCATTCCCAGTCTCCTAGACCTTTTCACAATTTTTCTGTTTCCTCACCTAAATTCATTCAGTCTTTTAATGAATCTTAAATATCTCCCACATACCATGCATTACATCAAGGTTCCTCTACCTCTCATATTCAGAGATTTTATGATTAAATGTTTCAAGGTAGCATTTTCCTGGTGATAAAGCACTGTGTTAAGAACATTGTTTTCACAGGGAAATTTTAGAGAACCTTAAATTTAAAGTGAAGATTACTATCAGAAGTCTCTTGCAGATTCAGCAGAGAGGCATGGCTGGAAAGGATAATTTGCCCAACAAAAAGAAAGAGGAAATAACTGCACCAGGGGGATTTCTCAGGTCCCATCAATGTCCACTCTTAAGCTTTATTATATAAACCAAAGGAGGGGTTGCACAGTTCAGAATCCCATAACATGAATCTAGAAGTTGGCTTCCGTCAGCACTGCCTGGGTCTTGTACTGTGAGCCAATTCCCTACAGCAGCTCCACTTCACCTGGATCCAGGACCAAGATACAAGATGGCCATGAAATAGAAAGAATGGAAGCTTCGAGAGTCTGTTCAAGGCTCATATCCATATGCAAAAAATGGAAGGAATAAAACTTCTTCTCCAAGCAACATTCCATCTTCCCCCAATTGTTGCCTGATTAGAAAGAGAGAGGAGCTACAGGTTCCCACAAGATGGCAAAGAAGATTTTTAGCCTGAATTCCCTAGGGAAAAAAAGAGCCTGAGGCAAAATGAGGGTGAGTGCAACCCCAGGGAAGTCAGGGTGTGCGAAAAAACTGGGAGTGAGTCAGGAGTCAGGAATGGTAGGAGAGCAAATACAAGGGATTACA
Source organism: Cabassous unicinctus (assembly GCA_029593785.1). Lineage (NCBI taxonomy): Eukaryota > Metazoa > Chordata > Mammalia > Cingulata > Chlamyphoridae > Cabassous > Cabassous unicinctus. The sequence continues at coordinate 32,966 of JAQZBX010016522.1, read as the reverse complement.
TCATAGCTTTCATAGCAAGCACAGATGGTTGCTCAGTCTCACAGGCTGTCTTCAGAGGGGCAGCCTGACATCACTGCATCCCTGCACAGTCCATCGGGGAGGAAGTAGGAACAAGATGCTTTATGCTAGCTCTTGTCTTCCATTGGCCAAAGTCATTCCATTTGATGTCAACTCTGCTGTACTTCTGGATTTACCTCCAGCTCCTCCAGCAGCCACCTGAGAAACCAGATACCAGGGTAGTAAGGCAGCACCCAGAAGACAAGCACAGTTTGCAGGCTGAGCCCAGAATGGAATAGATGGAGAGATAGGGAGCCAGTGGCATTCCCCATTTCTCTACCCAAAGCCACACTGGGCAAGCTAAGTAAGCTATTGCATGCATCAAGAGGGTCCCACAGGGTCTCATGCCTCAGTTGCAATGGGGAAGTCATAAAATGAGAGGCAGAAGGCATACAATACAGTGAGGCACAAGACCATGCTGGTGGGTGTCAGAGGGGACCTTGAGCAGCTACTGATAAGCTAAGCAAGTGGAACATCATGATTTCCTACACACCTACATGAATACATTTGGACCAGGGGGTCTTCATAGAGGCTTACCAGTATCATCAACAATAAAATATGACCAAATGTATTCAGGGAGGTGTATGAATTGGGTTGATCACACTAAGATGATGTGAAAAACCTTTCACTATTGGATAGACTACAAATAAATTGAAATGCATGGCTGGGCTCACAAAAGAGTAAGAGAAACCTCTATTCCAGAATTAAAGAGGGAATTAAAAACAAAACCAGCAAATGTGTGAGCTGGTTCCATAGCTACTCTTGGAGGAAGCAAAAAAAGTGGGTTTTTATGCCAATAAACTATGAGATTGGATTTTTTTCCCCACAAAGAGAAAGGAGCCAAAACATTGGACCTGAGCAATGTGAGAAGCCTAAAATCAGGACTCTCAAAGGACTCCATCCCTAGAGGAACTAGAAAAAGAATACATCTACCAGCACAAGGCAGTGACAAGGAAGTTTGTCTCTTACTGCCTGCATCTGGTTGGAGAAACAATTTTCTGAGATCTCAAACCCAGGGCTGCATTTCTTAGAGGTTTGAGGTCTGATATTACATTTCTGAGAGCACAGGGAACCATAAAAGTAAAAATATAATCACAAAGCATATAAAAATTGATCCTGGGACAATACTACTCCTAGTGTGCTTGGAAGAAGCAAAACCAGAAATATACCAGAAAAGCTCTGTTAACCATATTACAGAGAGGGAAAAAAATGTAGACTCTGAAGGGATAAAGATCAGTTCAAAGTAAAGCCACAAAAACTGTATAATAATTAGACTCTCAAAGCTTGAACAGAGCACTCTGAAGAAGAATATGAAAACTGTATTTAAAATCATTATTGAAAATGTAAAATATTCAAGTTACTAATAAAAGATTAAGACAACTTTGAATAAGAACCAAATACAACCTTTTAACATGAAAAAATGTGGTAACTGAAATAAAAAAAAAAAAAACCCAATGGATAGTTTAAATAATAGATTAAATGCTACTGAAGAGAGTATTCATGTTATAGAAAACTGATTTGGAGAAATTACACAGAATATAAAGCAGAGAGAGAGAAAATATTAAAGGATTAGGTGAAAGGATTTAGAATGTGTAGATCTCACACATATCTAATAGAGATCCAGAAGGAAAAAATATAGAGAAAGTAATGGAGAAAGTATATTAAAGAAGTCTTCTCCAACAAATGACATGAATCCATAGATTCAAGAAACACAATCATTCTCAAGCAGGAGAAATAATCAAAACCCAAAATCGCAGAGAACATTCTAAAACAGAAATTAAAGACCAGCTACTTACACAGGAATAAAATTGAACTGGCAGAAGACATCTCAGCATAAATAATAGTGCTAGATATTTAAACATCTAGAATGAGACAAAATCCTAATCAACCTGGGAGTCTATTGCCAGGTAAACTATCATTCGGGAGACTGGACAAAATAAAGGCATTTTAGACTAATAAAGACTGAGAAACCTACCTCTATCAATATAGATAACTCTCAAAATACTACATGAATGTGTTTCACTGAATGAAAAACACAAGCTGCAACAGGATATATAAAATACTATTTATGTGAAATTTATAATTTCCAACACTAACTTTAGTACTGTTCAAGTACTGTTCAAATACAAAGCATTACTGAGAAAAATACAGCCCATTTTAAGATGGCAGTTACTGCTGGGTAGGATAGAAGGGAAGCAGGTAGGCTAGGGAAGTGGGTGGGATTTAAACTATAACAGCCATGTCATTACTTTTTTTAAAAAAGAAAAATCTCAAGAAAAAAAAACCACATTGAAATATTAACAACTGTTTCATCTAAATGGAGGTACACGGTGTCTGATAATTTACTTCTGTACTTTCTGTGTGCTTGAAATATATCTTAATTTAAAATTTGAAAGAAATATACCTACATCAAATAGGAAAGAGAAGGAAGGCAGGCAGAAATGGAGAGAGAGAAAGGAGAAAGAGTTGGCTCGGAATGGTGAGCTCTTGACGGTGATTAGAAACAAGCCAGAAAGGACAGTCACCCTCATAGAAAGTGATGGTCCCTCCCAATCTGACTGTGGAGAGGTGGCAAAGAGAACTGGATACCAAAGCTAGCTCCTGCTACCACCTCTGACACTATTTAGCTATGTGAACACAAGCAAAGAACTTCTCTCCCTGATCCTCAATTTCCTTATATTTTAATTAATGGGATTGGCGCTTGTTAATCTACAAAGTCCTTTCCATTTCCAGCATTCTTTTGTTCTGCTGCCTTTGATTTTTCACACGGCCACATACTCAGATAAACCTAATGGAGATAAATCAGAAAAATGGTTTAGACTAATGCAAGTATATTAGTAAGGACTCCTTTGGCTTCAACTGACGGAGAACTCAAGCCAAACTGGCTTATAAAGTGAAAATTTATTGGCTTATGTAAAATACAAAACTCAGGAATTGGTTTTAGCTTTAGACACAGCTGGATTTGTGGCTCAAAAACACTATCATGAACCACAGATATTTTTTATATCTTTTTTTAATTTTATTTTTTATTTTTACTATGTCCTCAGTTACATTGGCTTCTTTCTTGGGCATCTTATAATAAGCCAGTGGTGGATATTGCCAGCTCAAGCCCTTAAATCCCCTAAGCTTTCTGTACTGCAAGAAAAGCAAAATCTCTTTCCCTGAAGTCCCATCAACCATTGAAAAGTCATTGTGTCTCATTAGCTTTGATAGAGGCTTAAGCTCAACACTGAAGCACTCATTGTAGGCAGGGGAGGGCTATGCATTGATTGACTTGAGATTTGAATGTTCTCCCACTAAGCAATAGGCACAAATTTGCCTCAACCATATAGACTAAGAGTTAGGGAGGGTGGTTACTAGAAAGAGGGTGAATGGATATATTGGATGGCAAAGCAAATGTCCACTACAACCAGCAAACACATAGGGGTAACTTCCCAATAAGGATTGTCTAAGAATTCTAGTCTCTTTGTATATGGAATGACAAAAAGTGCAAGGGAAATCTGAAACATGAAAAACCTTCTTATAAAAAGTAGCTGTGCACAGTTCCTTAAAAATTTAAACATAGAATTACCATATCACCCTGTAATTCCACTCTTAGGTAGTATACCCAAAAGAACTGAAAACAAGGACTTGAACAGATACTTGTACTCCAGTGTTCACAGCAGCATTACTGTCAATAGCCAAACAGTGGACTCAATCCAAGTGCCCATCAACAAACGAATAGACACACAAACTGTGGTATATCCATACAATGGAATATTATTCAGCTATAAAAAGGAATGATGTTCTGGTACATGCTACACTGTGGATGAACCTTGAAGACATTGCACTAAATGGAATAAGCGAGATATGAAAGGACAAATGTTGTTTGATTCCACGTAATTGAAACATCTAGAATAGGCAAATTCATAGAGACAGAAAGTAGATTAGAGGTTATCAGGGACTTGGCAGAAGGAGAATAGAGAGTTATTGTTTAATGTGTACAGAGTTTGTGTTTGGGGTAATGAAAATTTTTTGGTAATGGATGGTAGTGATAGTAGCACAACATTGTTAACTGTAGTTAATGCCACTTAATTACACACTTAAAATGGTTAAAATGGAAAATGTTGCAGTGTGCATATGTATATATATATATATATATATATTTTTTTTTTAATGAGCCTTTAAATAAAATTGTAATATCTGTACAAGTTTCAAAGAAGAGGCCATCCAGGGATAAACTCATGCTGGCTTGATCAATAAAATGTAGTTCTAATGAGAATGACAGATCATGATATTGGAAATTATGAGCCTTGAGATGTTCCCCGATAGAAAAAATGAAAAATAAGTTTTAGAAGGGGCTGTGTGGAATTGGGAAACATAGCTCATGGTGGCTTCCCAAGAAATGAATGGGGGACAGTGCACATCTCCAGGGAGTGGTGCTGTGTAAAAGAAGCAACAGTCAGGAATTGAGATTCTGCAAATCATTTATCTTCACAAAATTGCAGGAAAAAATACATTCATTTTTCAACCACTCCCAACACAAAATTTGTTGAGTGTAATGCCCATAGAGTTAAATAATTCTGGAAATGGGGGAGGGTAAAATATTGGAAGTAAGAAAGGATGAAGGGAGCATTTCTCTATTCCCCCTCCCTTATCTGCTGACCCTATTCCAGATCTACTGCCTTCATCTTCTCACCTCCTGCCATTTTCCTTTCCCATAACCTTTCTCTCCATGCAATCAATGAATCAAGCAACCACCAAAAACCACGTTGCAATCCTATATCATTCCCTGCAAGGGCTGGAAAGACAATACCAGAAATAAACTAGTGTTATGTGTTGTAAATTGGAAATGTGCTCACAGATCTGAGGATAGCACAAATGTTTTCTAAGGTTCCTCTCTGGTTGCCCTTCAGTCAAAAACACCCTCACTCATCTCCCTTCCTCTTTCCTTTTACATAACTCCTGCCCTCCAGGCCAAGCTTTATTCTGCTAGTTCCCATCCCAACCTATTACACTGATACCCCTCAAAGCTGCATTGGCAAGTCTTGCTTCACCCTGGGCCCTCCCTCTGAAGAGTGAAACACCCTCACATTAATCAATTAAACATTCAATCAATGAATTAAGAAACACTTTCTGGCATAACCTGCTTCTCATAGGTTGTGTCCATGACTTAACCTACATGAATCATTATGCTAAAGGACTCCCTTTCCCTCCAGAGGTGAGCCGTGTAAGGACCAGTCAGGGATGGAGAGGACAGAAACCCCAGTCCACCACATAAATAAAGAGAAATAAAAGCCCCAATAGGAAACGTCCTGGAATGTATTCATGGCATCCTGTTCTTAGGTAGGCAGGAGGGGGCAGCACACAAAAATACAGGCATGCCTTCCAGATATTGCGGGGTTGGTTCCAGACCACCACGATTAAGTAAATATTGCAAAAAAGCAAGTCACACAGATTTTTTGGTTTCCTGATGCATGTAAAAGTTATGTTTACCCTATATTGTAGCCTATTAAGTGTGGGAGCACATTATAGCTTTAAAAACAATGTGCATACCTTAATTAAAAATACTTTATTGCTGAAAAATGCAAACCATCATCGGAGCCTTCAGCGAGTCATAATCTTTTTGCCAGTAGAGAGTCTTGCCTCCATGTTGATGGCTGCTGACAGATCAGGGAGATGGTGGCTGAAGGTTGCGGTGGCTGTCGCAATGTCTTAAAATAAGACAATAATGGATTATGCCACATTGATTGACCCTTCCTTTCATGAAAGATTTCTCTATAGCATGCAATGCTTTGGACAGCATTTTACCCACAGTAGAACAACTTTCAAAATTGAAGTCAGTCCTCTGAACCCCTACTGCTGCTTTATCAACTACGATTATTTAACATTCTAAATCCTTTGTTGTCATTTCAACAATGTTCATAGCACCTTCACCAGGAGTAGATTCCATCTCAAGAAACCACTTTCTTTGCTCACCCATAAGAAGCAACTGCTCATCCATACAAATTTTATCATGAGATGGCAGCAGTTCAGTCACATCTTTAGACTCCTCTTGCTATTTCTGCCATATCTGCAGTTACTTCCTCCACTGAAGTCTTTCAAAGTCATCCATGAGAGTTGGAATCAACTTCTTCCAAATTCCTATTAATGTTGATATTTTGACCTCCTCCCATGAATCACGAACGTTCTTAATGGCATCTAAAATGGCAAATCCTTTCCAGAAGGTTTTCAATATACCTTGCCCAGATCCATCTGAGGAATCTGTCAATGGCAGCTATAGCTGTACGAAATATTTTTCTTAAATAATAAGGCTTTAAAGTCAAAATGACTCCTTAATCCTTGGGCTGCAGAATGGATGTTGTGTTAGCAGGCATGAAAACAACATTAATCTCATTGTGCATGTCTATCAGAGCCCTTAGGTGACTGGGTATACTGTTGTTAATGAGCAATAATGTTTTGAAAAGATTTTTTTTTTCTGAGCTGTAGGTCTCAACGGTGGGCTTAAAATATTCAGTAAACCATGTTATAAACAGATGTGCTGCCATCCAGGCTTTGTTGTTCCATTTATTGAGCACAGACAGTGGATTTAGCATAATTCTTAAGGGCGCTAGGATTTTTGGAGTGGTAAATGAGCACTGGCTTCAACTTACAGTCACCAGCTGCATTAGCCCCTAGCAAGAGAGGCAGCCTGTCCTTTGAGGCTTTGAAGCCAAGCTTTGACTTCTGCTCTCTAGCTATGAAAGTCCTAGATGGGCTCTTCTTCCTATATAAGGCTGTTTCATCTGCACTGAAAATCTGTTAATGTAGCCACCTTCATCAATTATCCTAGCTAGATCTTCTGGATAACTTGCTGCAGCTTCGACAACAGCACTTGCTGCTTTGCCTTGCGCTTTTATGTTATGGAGATGGCTTCTTTCCTTAAACCTCATGAACCAACCTCTGCTAGCTTCAAACTTTTCTTCTGCAGCTTCCTTGCCTCTCTCAGCCTTCACAGAATTGAAGAAAGTGAGGGCCTTACTCTGGATTAGGCTTGGATTTAAGGGTGTGTTGTGGCTGGTTTGATCTTCTCTCCAGACCCACTAAAACTTTCTCCTTATTGGCAGTAAGGCTATTTCTCTTTCTTATTGTGTGTGTGTTCACTGGAGTAGCACTTTTCATTTCCTTCAAGAACTTTTCCTTTGAATTCACAACTGGGCTAACTGGCTAGAGAAGCCCAGCTTCCAGCCTATCTCAGCTTTCAACATGCCTATCTCACTAGGTTTCAGTATTCCTAGCTTTTGATTTAAAGTGACATGTGACTCTTTCTTTCACTTGAACACTTAGAGGCCTTTGTATGGTTATTAATTGGCCTAATTTCAATATTGTTGCTGCTCAGAGAGAAAGATGGGGGAATGGCCTGTTTGTAGAGAAGTCAGAACACACACAACATTTGTCTATTAATTCTGCCGTCTTATTTGGGCGTGGTTCATGGCGCCTCAAAACAATTACAATAGTAATTTCACAGATCACAGATCACCATAACAGAAATAATAAAAGTGCAAACATTTGAAATGTGACACTGAGACAGAACATGAGCAAATGCTATTGGAAAAATGGTGCCAATAGACTTGCTTGACTCAGGGTTCCCACAGACCTTCAATTTGTAAAAACACAGTATCTGTGAAGTGCAAAAAAGGTGAAATACAATAAAACAAGATGTGCCTGTAGTTGCTCTCACCTGTGGCACTTTGTGGACCCAGCTGTCCTTAGTTTGCTAATTTAGATTTTGTGCCATTGCTGAGATCAAGAACAGCACCGTGAGAGTATAGATGCTCACCAGATACAAATACTCTACCTATAAAATGAGGTGTGAAGTCTGAGATTAATGATAGCTAACATACATCAAGCTCTTATCCATTTCCCAGCCACTAAGCTGTGGTCTTTACGTACACTACCTCGTTTTATCGTCCCGCAATCTAAGTGCTATTGTAATCTCCATGTTTCACGTAGGAAAACTAAAGACAGAGAAGTGGAATAATGTTCCTAAAAGCACATAGTTAACAAATGGCGGTTCTAAACTTGACTCCCAGGCAATCAGGTTTCAGAATCTGTTCTTTCAACCGTTGCACCAAATTGCCTCCCAATAAAAGAAATGGAATAGGGGTGGGAAACAGGAATGTGTTTTAAAACAGCTAACACAGGGAAGCGGGTGTGGCTCAATCAATAGAGCCCCCGTTTACCATGTGGGAGGCCCCGGGTTCGCTTCCCGGGGCCTCCTTGTGAGAGCAGGCCGGCCCGCGCGGCGCGGTGGGCTGATGCAGCGGGACCTCACAGCAAGGGGGAGATAAGCAGACACGGAAAAAACACACAGCGAATGGACACAGCAAACACAAGCAGCAAGGGGGGAGATAAATAAATAAATAAATAAATAAATAAATAAATAAATAAATAAAACAGCTAACACAGAGTTAATCAAGCATGAGGAAGTTTGTGATAAAGGAAGACACGTGTGTGTTCTCAAACAGCCCCCACTCCGAGCATCTTATTTGTGGAATGACAGCATTACTCAGAGGCAAAGCGTGAACCCTGGTGCCAGGCTGGGTTTAATGTACATGCTGTCCTTGCTTGAAGGAGTAAGGTTAACTGTGGAGACTGTGTGGTGACAGCACGATCGTCTCTTTAAGCGTCTACAGAATGCTTGGTGAATAGTTGGTGTTGGCATTCGCTATCTATTGCCTCGTTAAAAAATTATCCCAAAACTTGGTGGCTTAAAACAACATGCATTTATTACCTCAAAGTTTCTGTGAGTCAGAAATCCAGGCAAGTGGTGGCTGTGTGCCTCTACCTCAGGGCTTCCCGTAAGGCGGCAGTCAGAGGGTCGGCCGGGGCTGCCGCCATCTCAGGCTCAACTGGGAAAGGATGTGCTTCCAAGTCACTGAATGCTTGTTGGCAGCACTCAGGTCCTCGCAGGCTGTTGGACTGAGGTTCTCATTTCCTTACTGATTGTGGTCCTGATGTTGCCCTCAGCTCCTTGCCACTTGGGCCTCTCCATCGTGGCAGCTAGCTTCATCAGAGTGGGCAAGAGAAAGGGCCAGAAACAGAGAGCGAGAGGGAGGTCACAGTCTTTCGGAACCTAATCTCAGAAGTGATATCCCATCACTTTTGAAGGTCACGAGGTCCAGCCTAAACTTCAGGGGAGGGCATTCCACAAGGTAGTAAATACCAGGGGCCAGGAATCATTGGGAATCATTTTAGACGGTATCATCCAGAGCTTTCAAAGCCTATCTGTCCATTTGAACTTTCCCTGTTAAAATGCAAATGCTGCTGAAAGGAGTTGGAAAACAAAAGAATCAATAAACTTAAACTGTTATCTACAATTTACCCTTTAAGGTAAAAGTGATTATTAAATCATGTCCCCTAAGATTATTACCCAGATTAGGCATTTGAATAGGAAAAGAAAGGGAGGAAATTAGTGTTTCATGATGTCCTATTTTATGTACTAAACACTGTAGATGGTCTGAGGAAGGTATTGTGTTCCTCATTTTATAGATGAGGAAACTGAGGTTCACCTGCTTAAATACTTTTTCTAGAGATCACAGGGCTAGGAAGGGTGGAGTTAAGATTGTAATTCAGGTTTTCCTGGCCCTAGAACACATTCTTTCTATTTATCTTACTTGTTAGCGCTGTTTTCCAAATATTTCCACTTCTCCCCACTAGGGACCCATAGGAGGACTGTGTTTTCTGACCCTCTTATGATTCGGCGGGGCCAGGAAGCTACTGCTGGGCAATGTGTTGTGAGTGGAAATAAAGAGTCTTACTTCCAGGCCCAATCATTTCATTGCCAGTGCAAGGTCTCTTTGCCTTTGGAGATGGCACCAGCAAATTGTGTCCCTGGGTCCCATGCTCTGCCAACCCACAGTGGGCATGTAGCATGAATAAGAAATAAACTCTTGATGTGTTGTTGGAATCACTGAGATTTGGGGGATGTTTGTTACCACAGCATAACCTAACCTACCCTGACTGATATACCACTAAAGAGAATATGTGTGAGCAGGGTTAGATAAGCAGGTGGTATGTGGAGGCTGCCTCAAGAGGAGCCTTATTTATGCCTTATGACCAGCCATAAGGACATGGTGGGCACTAACCTTCACCTTGGTTGACCTGAACTCCATGGCAACTGCATCCTGAAAGACTTCTGTTTTTGGACACAACTGGATAGAATAAGAACCAGAGGGAATGACAGCATTACTCAGAGGCAAAGCGTGAACCCTGGTGCCTTATTCACTCAGAACAGTCCTTGCTTTAGAACAGCAAAGTGCACAAACAGAGCAGAGGAAGTGTTAGCCTTTCCCAAGCCTGTTCTGACACACACACTGCACAGCAAGAGGCTTTTGAAAATAGCTTAATGGAAGCAACGTTCTTGGTTTCCAGCATACGATGAGCTTGTCACTGAGAAGCCTTTGTTGCTGGAATGCTAAGCTAGCCTCCCTCTGCTGGGCTGGGGGCTGATTCCCACAGGGCCAGGGTCACACGGTACGGGACAATTTGGGGAGGGACGAAAGCATAGATTACCACCAGCCCTAGCATCAGCCTACCCTCCTTCCTCTGTTCACATCCCGCTGGAGTTTTCAGTCAGCAGTTTGTCCCTCTGGATTGTTTTCTCCCCTCCACTGTCTTTAACACCATCACGGAGGACATCCACCCTCTACCTGCTGCTCACCACACGCATGACCTGTGTGGTGCCCTCCCCGCAGGCAACAGGGGAAGAGGGACATGGGGCAGATACACTCCCCTGCTTTGCTCTGCCCCTTTAGTCCACACTCCACCACCACACAAGGTTGTATGGCTACATCAGACTTTGCTCAATGAATGGGGTATATAAAAGAAGTAACGTCTCCAACTACACACTAAACCTAGCTTTTCCCATGGTCCAAGGCAAGAGCACCCTTCCTGGGGGGATCACCTAGCTCCTAATACTTTTTCTTTGTCCTCAAATCCAAGATTTTCTTCTGAACTAGTTCTTTTTCAGACTTCCACCATGGGAATCCTTATCCACCCTTCAGAAGACCCCATCATAGGAGAGGAACCCAACCACGATCTGCTCCATGTTCTCCTTGCAGCGTCAGGTTTTTCGAAGCCCAATTTATTCAGTTTGCAGACATATCCAGGAGTGTGGTAGGGGGTTTCTAGCAGCACCTTCCAAATAGGTTTAGGTACTCTCCTTTAAAATACAGAGCTGTCCCTCCTTGGTCTCATCTGTTTTAGGCATCAACACATGATAGCATTTGAAGGACTGATTTTGCTGCTAAATAAAGTTGGACATCACGGACCTATCCACCACCAATGCCTCCTTTTACAGATGCGATAAACTGAGGTCTTAAGTCCTACCCTAATAGAGTGCCCTTCAGGTTACAAAAGAGTCCTAAAAGCACATTTGATGCAAACCCACATTCAAGGTCTGTACAACCAGTATTAAACCTCTCCATGAGAATAAAAATTGAAAGGTCAGGGAAGAGAAAGGATAAAGTCCTTGGACTGGAGTAATGGTTCATTGGGAAGAAGCTAAAAGAGTGAAAAACAAAACTGGATTTCCATGACTTCACACTTCAGCTTGGAGTGGGTGGACTGGGAGTATTTCTCTTGGGGCACTATGTAGTTAATGTCAATGACAGCCACCCAAAACATTCTCTTGTCTTACAAGTTCTGGCTTTGTGCCCTGATATTTATACTCACCCTACCTTACTGCGAATCCTGTAATGAGAAGGCTGAATTGAGGCATGGGACTGGGTGCCACCTGAACCCTGGGGCCACTGCACCTGAAATATATGCTATATGTGGGAAGGTATGGAGAAATATTGTAAGTGTTACAGTTCTTTAGCTTCAAGCAATGAATACAGTGCTGCCTAATTTAAGTACAGAAGGAATTTATTGGGAGGACATTGAGTAGCTCATAAAAACAAAGGAGAGAATCAACCCAAGTATCTATCAACTGATGAATGGATAAATAATATGTGGTATATTCATACAGTGGAATATTATTGGGCTATAAAAAATGAAGTACCTATTCATGTTACAACATGGATGAATCTTGAAAACATTATGCAAAAGAAGTTAGCCAGTCGCAAAAGAATAAATATTATAAGCTTCCATTTATATGAAATGTCCAGAATAGGCAAATCTATATAGAGACATAAAATAGATTAGTGGTTGCCTAAGACTAGGAAGTTGGGGGAAAATGGGGAGTAGCTGCTTATAGGTATGGAGTTTCTTTTGGAGGTGATGAAAATGTTCTAAAATTGATTGTGGTGATGGTTGCAAAACTCTGTGAATATACTAACAACCAGTGAATTGTACACTTTAAATGGGTGAATTGTATGGTATGTGGATTATATCTCAATAAAGCAATCTTTAAAAAAAAAAAAAAAAAGGTTGCATTCAGAAAACCTTCAAAAAAAAAATCTGGTTTAGAAATGCTCAGGAACCAGGACCAATCTGAAAGAATTTCCTGTAAGCATGTGTCTCATGGATTGAATGACTTTCAACCATTCTTTTTTTTCATACTTGCTTAATCCACTCAAGAGTCAAAGTCCCAGAAGAGCTTCTCATTGACCTTGCTTGGGGATTTGTAGTTCAAACAAGACTATACCCAATGGAAAGGAGGTACATTTCCTAAAGGAAATCATGAGGCTATTACCAGAGAGGGGAAGTGGATGTGAGAGACTCTAACCAGTACACATCCACTCTAAGTGTGTCCAGAACTTAGTTTTGTATGTAACAGGAGTTACTTATTTTGGAATTCTTTTTGTCAAATCCCCTGAGTGCAGACTTATCACCACCCAAATAATTTGCCCTTGTAGTTTTCTTGGAAGTCTCTATTCTTTTAACATTTGCAGTGGTATCTAATACCAATGCTTGCTGACCTTTGCCTGAGTTCCCTGATCATCTGGAACCTCCTCCTAATTCCTTTTACAGATTTCTAAGGAATGGCATTCCCATGTTCCATAGCAGCAGGTATAACTAGGCTCCGATATATCCAGCTTCAGTTGTCCTTAGCATCACATCTAGAATATTTCTTTTGTACAAGAAAAACTTACACACACACACACACACACACACACACACACACACACACACACTATTCTGCTTGGACCTCTGGACAACATGCAGAATGTTCTAACTGAAGGGTGGAAGGTTTGGTCATTTATCCATCACCTCTTGTGTGCTGTTGAGTACGAAGAGGTCTCCCAGGGGATCAGAGAAGGTCCTAGGGCATAAAGGGGAAAGAAACAGTATGGTCCTGAAGTGGGAGGCAGGCCAGCGTGAGTCTAAGCTTTCATAGAACTGCCCACCATAGCTGTGCCTGAAGCCAGAGGTGGACTAAGAGGAAGTGAATGGTCCATCATGAGCCCCTGCTACCATGGTGGACGAACAGCATTTTTCTTGCAGTAGCACATTTCCTTTGTTCTTCCTCTTAGGCTCAACTTGATGAGGATAGAATTATTCTCCATTCCATGACCACACATGGCACTAAGAGATGGAATGGTGAGTGGGCCTCTTGAGTAGCCAGACAAGAGTATTCCCCAAGTGGGTGGCAAAACAATGAGTGCTAACCCTGGCCTCAAAGCAGAGTTCCCATATCACTCTCCACTCCATATGTTGCATTTTTAATTCAAATGTCCTGTCTGTTTCCCTGATTCATGTTCAGATTCCACACCTGAGTCCCTAAGCCTGGCAGGTCCTTGTGAGCAGGTGTGGTGATAAATTTGATGAGCAACAAACACAGCCTAGGTCTGGGGAAATTGAACAGTGGTCTTCCATAATGGGCTGCAGCTCCTGTTGCTGCTATTGGTGATGAGGGGATTGGAAATCGTGATAAGATGATGTCACATGCTATGGTGATGTTTTGAACCTTGGCTGGTTGCATTGGAGAGGATGAGAGTTTGTGCACTTATTTGCTACCCTTTCTGCAAGGTCCTTTCATGCTAAATTGTTCCCTGAGGGCAAGCACTGTGCATTATTCATTTCTGCATTACCCATCCCAGTGCTTGGTGCAAGGTAGCTGCTCTTTGTTAAATTTCTTAACTAATTAATGAGTTGGTGATTTGTTTTGGCGTAAGCATTATTTTCGCAAGGCATTTTGTCCCTCTTCTCATCCTCACTGTTCTCCAAACATTAAGTTATGTTTAAAACCTGGGGTGTGCCATTAGTAATGATATGTAGCAAGCTCACTCTTATTTTAAAGATACTATTAATTAATCCTGTTGGAAAACAATGCTTTAAAGCATGATTCACCTTTGGGGATCTGAATCGCAGGTGATGAAGCAGGAGTTATGGAAAGGTTGGGTTCCCCAGAAGCCAAACCTGAAATGAGAATTCATGTGCAAGTGATTTGTTAAGCAGATCTCAGGGGAGGCTGGGAAAGGCGTTGAGGGAGCAGGGCAGAGAAGAAGCAGCAGCAAAGCAAATAAGCAAATTCAGCTGAAGTCCTGGGAGGACTGATCCTGCAGGGGGCATTCTGGAGTGTTAATTGAACCTCAGAGTTGTGCTGGGATCTGGGCACAGCACAAAGGCTCCTGAATCTTTCAGTCATTTAACCAGGACTTGCCTAAGGGACATAAATTCCCAGGCATTTCTGGTTCTCTGAACCAAGAAAATCTTCCAAAAAGAAGCAAGTATGTCTTCTGGAGGCAAAAGGACTCTTAACCTGGGAGTGGGGTGCATAGAAATGGTAAAGGGGGTCCGAGAAATCTGGGTGGCACATCAACAGTGTCCACTACAGAACTCCTAAAAGAAAAAATAAATGTATATTTAAAGGTGGATGTGGTAGATGGAATTGTGTCCCACAGTTGGGACATGTTCTTGGCCTTGGTCTGCATTCTGGTGGGTGTGGACCCATGGTAAATGGGATCTCTTGAAGATGTTGCTTCAATTAACCTCTGAATCAGGGTGGGTTTTAATCTGGATTCCTGGAGCCCTTTATAAGCACAAAGAAATTCAGAGAGAGAGAGAGAAAGCCACAAGAAGAAGTCAAAAGTCAATGGAACCTAGAGGAGAAAGGAAAAAGATGCTGCCATGTGCATTGCCATATGGTAGGAAAAGCCAAGGAACCCCAGAGGTTGCTGGTAGACCAGTAGATACCAACCCCAGGAGGAAGCCAGCCTTCTGGCATCTGAAACCATGAGTCGATAAATTCCTGTTGTCGAACCAACCTATTGCACGATACTTGTTTTAGCAGCTGGGAAACTAAAACAGTGGAGGAGCCATTGGTACAGGAACCAGCATTCTGGGCAGCTGCTCAGACACCCCTCCAGCCATGCCTTTCAGTTTACAGTTGTTTGCTAGCCACTTCTTCTCAAAGAGGACATTGGAAAGTCCTAGTATTTACCAGGGGAGAGTTACATATTTCATGAGTGGAAACTTTAAACAGTAATGGCTTCTTAGATTCCCAAAAAAAAATGAAAAAATAAAAGACCTGGATGAACTGGAGTCCAGTAGATCGGATTTGAATCCTGCTTCTACAATTTACTAATTGTGTGACCTTAATCAAGTGAGGCAATATTCAGGTTAAGTAACTAAGCCAGAGTAAGCCTAAATGGAATCGTGAAAATGGGGACATCAAATAAATAAAGCAGCTAGGAGATGACCTGCATCTAGTAGCATTTAAGAAACGTTAGTTTTTCCTCCCACCCTCGTCCGCCCTTCCTTTTGATTAATCACATGCCTGCTTCTACAAATGTCTGTACAGAACTCTGTCTCCAACTGTCTCTCTTTTGGTCTAGTGTTTTCAGCACTTGGGGAGAGAGGGGTTTATGGTGTTCATGACAGCCTTTCCTTCCATGCTTTCTGCTCCTTTACTGAGAAGAGAAGGGATTCACCCTCTTTCATGATGCACAGCACACAGGTTGGAGGAGGGAGGTAATGGATGCTAATTGTACTTAGGTGAAAGAAATGGATAAACAATCCAGGTGTGGCATGGCAGGATGCATCCCATATAAACAGGAGACAGCCCAAGGGTCCTGGTGTGCTGGCATGGTGAATTCATTCATTCATTCATTCATTCATTCCATATTTATCTAGCCTCTACTGAGCAGTGTACTAGGTCCCCAAAGAAGATCAAGACCTGGAACCTGCCCTTCAGATAGTTCCTCTTCTATAGGGATGTTGAAAGGGGGAAAGAGGTACAGAAATAGGTGTGTACCAAAAACAAATCTTGGCTACTTCCTAATTTGCCCTAAGCCTTAGCCAACAACTACTGTCATCCAGTAACTTTTGTGGGTTGGTTTCTGTGAGACGAGTGGGGATATGGAAGAAGGTTAGGGAAAAATCCCACTTGAAACAAAAGAACATACCAGTTCTCAAGTGCTGCTTGCATCTTTCATCTCACTCCCCTATGATCTGGACTTCTTCCAGAGTGAATGAAGAAGCAGGGTAACATAGCAAAGAGAACACCGGCTTCGACTCTAGATAGCCTTGGCATTAAATCTTACCCTATTGCCCACCTCTCTGTGGACTGGGACAAACCATAGATTTTCTAAGCTTCCGTTTCCTCATCTAGATTGGGTGTGAGAATCAGAGGTGATATAAAGCAAGTACCTGGACTATAATAGTAGCCACCTAATGAGTGGAGGCTTTTTTTATTATTCTTACTGTCCTCACCACCACCACTGCTGCTACCTCTATTATTACTAGTCTGCTGTGCTACCTCCAATTTTTATGTAGCTAACAATTGGAGGTTGGGTTTAGCCCCTTCCTGCCCCAGAGAAATGTCCCATCAAGAGGAAAGAAGAGAGGAAGGGAAACACTTGGTAGACAGAAGAGCAGTGGAAAGGGAGAAGAGAGAGGAAAGAATGAAAGAGAAAAAGAAGTCACATTCCTCCCTGCTACCTTCCCACATAGCTCCAGCCTCCTCTGATGAATGAAGGAGCTTCCTCCTTCCACAAGTTCAAATTCAGACCCATCTCATATCTGTCCCAGTTCCTCTACTGTCAGGAACCCAGACTGAAAGCACTAACCAGGGTCTCTCAAAGTCTGTCTTCTCTGAAATAGTCAACTTAAGATGAACAGATCTAGGAAAGCAAAGAGAAAAGATTTCAACATATCCCCTATGAGGAAGGATTAAAAAGAGAAGACTCTATGGGAATAGAAGCATGAGGACCTTTCATTTGGAAGAGGGTTTGAACTTTTTTTGTTGTTAATGACCCACCTAGAACCAGTAAGAACATGAACTTATTTGCACCATTTAGCATAAGGAAGGTGTGAAGCCATCTAAGTGTCCTCGGGTGGAGTGAGCCACCTCCATCAGAGTAGACCCCTCATCAATAAACATGCTAGAGCATAAGCTTAATGAGAATGCAATGAGGGGCTGCATTAAATCTTTTAAGAGTCACTTCTGATTTGAGCATCCATGATCCAAAAAAATAAAGAAAACTAAAGTTACTCTCCAAAATGTTCTCAGTAATAGGTATGTATGTGGTGGAGAGCAGGGAAGAAACTCAAACCCAAAATGTATTCATACCCACTATGAGTCACGTGTTAGACATTTTCACCTACATTAAGCCGATATATATCCAGTGTCCTGCCACTTTTTCACACTCACTTCTTCGGGATGGACTGTGAGCTGTGTCTGGTCCTACAGTGATTGGCATTGACCAAGAGCTAGAGAACCCACTTATTACAAATGCCCAAGTGTGCCTTCCATGAGCAATGAGCAGCACTGCAGACATCTCTCCTTTGCTAAATGAGAGAATGTTGGAGACCTTTTGTTCCCAGAGTGGTGTCTCAGAGGCAGACCATGGGCAAGGTCAAGAAGCAGAAAGCAGGAAAAATGTAGCATGAACTCATCTCCTTTTTTGGTACCATTCTTTCCTTTGTCCTCCCCTTTCTGGGTGTACAGTACCTTCTCCCTCTCCATTATGACCTTCCCAATCCTGGTACCATGCATTGGAATTGCTCAAATTTGCCATTTGATGCCAGTTGTGTCTTAGGACTATTATCCCTAGTTTATAGTTAAAGAAACGGAGCCTTGGACTCAAGTTCACATGCTCAAGGTCACTCAAGGTCACATGGGTTCTGACCACCAACAACAAATAGTCCTGCCTGGAGTCAGCCTGAGCCTGATTCACTTGGATCCACCCACCACTATATCCTCCCAAATTTTTGGCCTTTTCTTCTCCCACAGGTTCTCTTCCTTCCCCAAAGAAACCCAACCTATCCTTCCTGTCATTCCATCCAAACCCTACACTTGAGAGACTAGCAGAGAGAGCACTGTGCTGTGAAGAGCAGGGTCTCTGGATCCATGTAGATCCTCACTAGCTGTGTGACCTTCAGCAAAGTACTTAACCTCTCTAAGCCTCAGTTCCCTCACCTGAAAATGGGGCTAATAATAGTACACCTCATAGAGTTGTTGTGAGGTGGGTAAAGTAACACATCCAATTTTTAGCCTAGTGCCTGGCACACAGATAGCCATGGTGATCTATGCTTATAGATTCCCCGTGATCACAATTTGCCTTTGGGCAGAAACCCACTAGAAGCAAAGCTTTCACTAACCTGGGGGAGTAATGGGAGAGAGCATGAGAGAGGTGAGGTTGAGGTCCTCAGCAGCACAGCTACCCTAGACGGAGCTGGGCTGGAGCGCCTCACCTCTCTCTTGCAGCGACTGCTCATTAGCACTTCCACCCGAGAGCTCAGGCAAGGAAGGGGGAGGACATGGGGCTGAATCCTGTCCATCCTGGTTCTTCGTAGCAGAAAAAAAGAAAACAGAGGACAAAATAAAAGTTGAGGTTGGATGTTGAAGGGCCAGCCCCCCGAACCCCCACCATCGTGGATATCTGAGTGGGGGTTGCATTTGACAGTTTGACATGCTCGCTTGACCTGGCCTGAAAAGCCTTGTCTTCAGGATTCTTGAAGGATGCCTCTGGGATTTGAAGAGTTTCTTTTCCCTCTCAGGCACCTGAGCCCTCCGACAAAGGCTGCACATCTCAGGGCATAAAGCATATGGCTAAGAATTTGTACACCTGTATTCTGGTTTCAGCTTCATCCTTTATCAGCTCTGCCTCCATATCCCCCATCTCAAAAATGGCAGTGTGATGCCCCTTGCAAGGAGAGTGGGATAGTATATTTGTACACGCTCCTCTACTCAGGCATTTAGTCCACAAATATTTAATTGAACTTTATGCTGTGGACAAGCACGGCTGAGCACTAGGAAGATTAAAAATAATAGGACTATGACAACGAATGCTACTACTGATAATAATAAAGACAGCTAATGTAGGTTGGTATTCATTCCGTGGTTACTCTTTGTGCCAGCCCTTTCCAAACACTTTATATGGCTGTGGCTTTTAATCCTGACAACTCTCCTGCGAGTTAGGTGTTATTATTGTGTCTTTTGTTCAAATAAGGAAACTGAAGCACAGATGGTAAATGTAACTTGCCAAAATCCATGTCCCCATTAGAGGTGGACCCAAAGAGTTTAAATTTGCTGAGGCACATCACCTGTCCTCAAGGAGCTCACAGGAAGAAATAATTGCAATATAATATGTTTTGTGCTGTGATAGAAACAATAGTAGGATAAAGGTGTTCTGAGAACAAAGAGTAGGGAGATCCCCATTTTGTCTGCTGAGGTTGGGCAGGCTAAGTTCAGGAAAGCTTCACGGAGCAGGAGACATTGGAACAGATCATAGAGATACTTGTTCTTTCTCTAAAGGATTTGAGACCTCTTAGTTTAAACAATAGGCATAAAATAAAGTCAGTGACATAAAAAGAGGAATAGACAATCAAGATCAAGGGGAAAAGAAGTAAACAAAGTTTTTGTCCATTTCCCTGTTACTGTATTTCACGAAACAGCCAAAAGGAATTTTCGCACAGATTACGTAGCATATGTGAAATTGCTTTATGATGGGTTGTGGAGGAAACCTCCGTGAAATCGACAGTCTTCCAGAGGAGTCCAAACCGAAGTTCACTAGAGATGATTGCTTGTGAGTCAGGATCGATGGGCTAGGGGTGTTTTGATGCTCTGAGCCAAAAAAAAAGAAAACAACAGCAACAACAAAATTGAGTCCTGAATCCAAAGCCACCAAAGGAGCAGCTTCCAGCTGCAGGTGTAGAGCTGGATGGAGCTACTTCTCAGACAGGGCAGCCCCATGTGGCTTGCACCAAGGAAAGAAGTAACAGGGATTTGTTTACTTAATGATGGTTTAAAATTCTCCTGAGAAACACCAGGAGGCCTGAAAGCAGTTAACATAACGGACTGAGAATCAGCAAATAAGAATCAGATTTGACTGTGAGCTTCTTGGCAACCATGTCAAATAGGAAAAGATGATTCATTATATACATCCGATTAACAAAAAGATAGAAGTTGGCCAGTTTTGCAGAGGAGACCACGATTTTCTTGATGCCTAATTCTAAAATAACTTCATTACGTTGGTGCAAACCTTTATATAGGAGGCAATGAGTGACAGTTTTATCGAAAATGCAGGTGCAGAAAGTTGGTTTTAATATGGCTTTTTCTTAAAATGGCCTTTGCGGAGAAAGACGGAGATGTCACATTAAAGCGAAACTCAGTGCAGGCATTTATGAGAGGTGTGGATTGCACTTAATTCTCCCAAAAGAAGAGGTGCGATTGCCTAAAAGCATCACTATACACACTCACATGCATATCCTTGCAAAATAACTCATATTAGTTTACTATGAATGTGTTTTAGCATTGCAAATATGCCACTATTAGTATGTTCAATCCTTATTTCACGACAGCTTTTCCTGTTAGCATTTTTTCCTGTGGGCATTGGGACATTTATTCTTTGTAAAATCTAATTATATTCCGCAAACAATGATTGAGCCACTACTGTGTGCCAGGCACTATGCAAAGTACTGTTGATGTAGAAATGCAGGAGAGAGGCTCTCAGGCAGTGGAGGCAAGAATGAGAAATAAACAGTGAGTATTATGAGGAAAGCACTAGAAGCCCTGGTGGGGGGGTGGGGGGGTGGTGGGGAGGCAGAGAAAACAAGTGCCAAAGAGGTGTGCTCAATGTAACTGAGCCTTTGTCCATCTATGCTGGGGCCTTCTTCAAAGACAAAGACTTGAGACTTTAGGACCCAACGAGACCCGGCATCTCTCTGTCCTGGCTGTCCATGTCTTCCACTACTCAAGCATGTTTGTGCTAATTACTGTGGCTCTGACCTTTGGAATATAACATTCCTAATCCAATTCCCCTGTGCTCCTCCCCAGAAAGGCTGCTGTCAGCAAAATACTCTTGGGCAAATATTGAGTGAAAAGAAATGACAGCAGACAGGTAAAGATGCAATCTACAGAGAAGTATGGGAGTAGATGTAGCTGCCTGCTTTGTCCATCCTAGAGAATGAGTGGACATCTCATTCTCCGTATTTGTGGACATCTCTGACCAGCCACCCAATGCAGCTTTTATTGGCCCAGCTTACTTGGTTATGGAGCCTGGGAAATTTTTCATTGTGTATTTGCCTTTGTGCTCTTGTGCAGTCACTTAAACTCTGAGCTGCCAGTTTCTTTTCTGAAATCAAGACTAACAGGTCCCACTGATGTGGGAGAAGCCAATGAAATATTGCTTAAAGAACTTTCTACTTCTTTCTGTCTGACCACTTGAAGAAGCAAATACAGTCTCATTGCCAACCTTTGCCTAACTAGAAATCTTCACTCTGTGATCCTTATCTTGTGTAGACTCTCAGGTTCCCTTCTGAGCCTGTCTTCTCTCAGATGAGGCGCCATCTTGTTTCTTCCAGTGGAAGAAGAGAGCTATTGCTTTGGCCTCAACAATGAACCTATCTGCAGATGTAAAATAAAGCCATATGCATATTAAACAATACTACACATTCAAGCACAAGAAATGGTGTTGGGGTGACATTCTGGAGTGAGCTATAGCAGTCACAGTTTTCTGAAGAAGGAAGATAAGAAAGAAATAAGGAGAAGGAAGGGTCTCTGAATTCAGGAAGGCATCCTCAGAAATTTAGCACTGGACTAATTCACCCCATATAAGTTTATTGTCTGAATTCCCCACACACGCTGGGGAAAGTGATGGAATCTGTGGGAATAATGAATAGTTGAATATTTCAACTTAACTGCTGCTCACCTCAGAGAAGAACCCCCTCCCTGCAGCTCCCCAGCATGGGCTGAACCAAACCTGGGAATGGAGCCACTGTCCCTGAGTTAACACAAATCTCTTAATGCCAGACTCATTAACAGCTCACCCCACTCAGCCTCCACCGGTCTTTTCCAACTATACCTTTTCAGAGAGAAGGCAGGAGTTTCATATTTCTCCATGTATAAATACCCTTGCTGATTTGACAGATTCCTCACTCAGGCTCCCCTTTGGTGGATTCACAGTAGAGCTGCCTTGTTAAAGGCCTTATCACAAGCTTTATCATGATCCCCTCCATGGATTTCTCTTCTTCTCATTTTCTTCTGTTCTAAACCCAAGTGTTTAATGGCTGGCGTGTTCTGTTACTGGTAGAAATAGCCCCGTGTTGTGCCAGGGGGATGTTATGAAGATGGAGGGCTGGTAAGCCAGTAGCAGGAAGGTTGCCTAAAACTGGCAGTAGGCAAAGCCAGAGGGGCAGTGGGCACGGGCAGCTCAATTTTGGACAAACTGTGCTTTCAACTTTCTAATGACACTCTTAGACTCTCTGATGTTATAATTTAGTATGCATTGGTGTTAGAGCATATGATGGAAATATAATAAATGACTCCGTCATCTCAGGAGTTTATAACACCCTTGGAAGTGGAAGGGAGAAAAAGCAAAACAAAGGGGAGAGCTAACATATTTGGAATACCTACTAAGCACTGGAAACTTTTCCACCATTGTTTTTATTTGGTTCTTATAAGAACCCTTAGAAGTGGGTTTTATTTTCCTATCAAATAGATACGGGAAAGAAGCTTCCTAAGAGTTAAACCAATTCAAGCCAACTCACTGTATGTGTGTGCCTCCATTGTGGCTTATTCATTACAAATCATGCTTTTAACTCTCTCTGACATTCTTGAACTCTGTGACTTGAGTATCTGTTTTGTGTTCAAAGGGGTTTGTTTACTTTGGGGTTTATATTTACTATGCAAATACAGAAAATGATTCCCTCTATTAAGGAGTTTACTATCTTTTTGGAAAGAAAGGGAAGGGAAGAGGAGAACTAAGATGTATTGCCTGCTTCTTGAATGTCAGGCACTTTTCCTATATTATTTTGTTTGGCTTCCACACTAATCCTTTGCATTAGGCATTAGTATCCCCATTTTATTGATGACGAAACTGAGCTTATAAGGGATAAGTACCTTCCCAAACTTTTGATAGTAAGTGGCTGTATTAGAACTGAATTTCTCATTCAACTGTGATACTCAAAAATAGGAGAGTAAACTTAACCAGAAGCCAATGCCCCACCCCCTAGGTGAAGAAAGACAGTGGTTAACACCTCTTGAACCATCCTGAAAGACCAAGCGTGGGATGGATGGCAGGAGAAACAGGCTAGGCTTTTCATATGGCAGAATAAGCATGAGTGAAGGTGTGTGTTATTTGCACACTAATCCCTTCAAGTGCTCATCCACTAAAAGGACTCACAAGGCTCAAACAATTCTGTACCCAGAACAGCCTTATTACAAGATAAGGTTACAGCACAGCACCAGCAGGAAATGAATATGCATTGAAAGGGGTCTAGAGATCTCAGGGTCAGACTGGCATAGGACATGCATGTTGTCTCAAGGTCTTGATCCACCACTGACATACATGCCCCCAGTGCCATGGAGTCTAAAGTCTGCTCACGATGGGGTCTCTTATAGGGAGCTGGCCACCTAGGCACATTCTAGCTACATGACCAGGCTTAAAGATTGAAATTGCTCCCCTTCCCCCACCCAGGTTCCACTCAAACCACTTGCAAATCATAAATCCAATTATTATTACTAAACAACGCTGATCCACAACAATGCACAGACTCATGGTTAGAGAACATAATTTGTTTTTCATTAATACACTCCATAGTGTTGGCTAAAGGGTCAGTAGCTCTGGAGATAGGCATACAGTCAGTTCAGACCAGCAAGGTTAACCCGTGTTATGTTAGGTGGAATGCCCATAAGCATTATGGGGGCAGGGGGGGTGGGGCAATGAGGAGATGAACCAGATGTGGGCCTGGACTTGAGTACTAAGAGGCTAGCCTGGAAGGAGCTGTCCATTAAGAAAGACCACAAATCTTTGTGAAACATGGTGAAAGCTGAGTTTCACAGAGCTTATTGCCCCTGGGCGAGGCAAGACTGGAGAGAAAGTTGAGTTAGGGAACTACTGCAATCATTATGGTCATGTGGTCTTGAATTAAGTTGGCAAAAATTGGGGAATAGAGAAAAGGGGATACGTATCATAGTTTTACTTAGGGAGTAGCATGTGGGTGCCAAATTTTTCAGATCTGGGCAAGGGAAAGCATGATGGTGGCAAGTGGTTTAAAGTGGAATGTTTAGAAACAGAGTTGGGATCAAAAGAAAAAAAATTTAATACGATAACAGGTTGAGTCTGAAATATACATGGGCATTGAGATTGAATATCTGTTGGAAGTTGGCGGGGAAAGCTAGGAATAGAAATTCAGGCTTGGAAGACTTTGGTATAGAGGTGAGAGAGAAAGCTAAGAACCTCACTAAAGAAGGGAGTGGGAAAATCACAGATGACTGAAGATAGTTAGAAAACAGAGGGAAGAGGAGACATTAACAAAACAAAAGAAGAAAGTTAACCAAACAGTTGGGCAAGAACCAAAATGTAGGGTGGGAAGGAGACCAAACCAAGAGAGGAGGAATTTCGAGAAAGTTTGTTCAACAGTTTTAGATGTCTTTTCTGATAGATTGTGAGCCAGGGATGGCCAGAGGCTCCTCAAGCAGAAGCACGCATGGTGGGTCCATGCAGGGCCAGCCTGCAAAAAAAAAGAAGGCAGCTAACCCAGTGCCCAACAGGCCCAGGAGATATCAGTGTAACCCTCCCTCGTCGTGTATTCTATACATATTCCTTCATGCCCATCCTCACAGTTGCATTCCTGGTATCCTAAGGAAGCCTTTGCATCCACACGTGGACATGTCCACCTGTGGATGTGCCTGTGTGTGCAAGGCCAGTCCTATTTCCTTCCTTATCAGCAACAGTGGCTTCTACACAAAGAGTCCAGCTGGGGACCCAAGGCCAGCTTCCTCATTACCAAATAAAGTGTGACTCAGTGGGTCAACACTTCTGTGCTTTGTGCCCCAGACATGACGGGGGCAAAATCCATCTAGCAAATCAAGGCCCTGCTCTCTAGGTCCTAAAGTGGCTGGCACAGGATTTCACAACATCCTGACATGGCCCCAGCCCCTCCAAGGATCACCTCTCCCTTGGGTGCCTATTCAGGAGTTATTCAGAAAACATGGGGAATCAACCAGATGTCCAACTTTGGGCTAGACTGCTGCCCTCCAGTAAGGAAGCCACTGGCCACATGGGGCTTTTGAGCTGTTGAAACGTGGCGAGTCTGAATTGAATTGTGCTGTTTACACACTGGATTTCAAAGACAAACAAGAATACAGGCATACCTCATTTTATTGTGCTTTGCCAATATTGCGTTTTTGACAAAATGAAGGTTGCGGCAGCCCTGCGTTGCGCAAGTCGTGGCGCCATTTTTCCACTTTGTGTCTCTGCATCACATTTTAATTAAAGTACATACATTGTTTTTTTAGGCATAATGCTAATGCACACTTAATAGACTATAAATATGACTGTAAATATGACTTTCATATGCACCGGGAAACCAAAAAAAATCATGTGACTCACTTTATTGCTATATTCATTTTCATGGTATGGAACAAAACCAGCAATATCTCCGAGGTAAGCCTGGATAAAATATCAACTTAATAATTGTCTGTATTGATTATATGTTGAAATGATAATATTTTGGATGTGTAGGGTTAAATAAAATTTATTATTAAGATTAAATTCACCGGTTTCTCTTTTTTTAATGTGGCTGCTAGAAAATGTAAAATTACATATGTGACTTGCATCGTATTTCCATTGTACAGCACTGGGCTAGACACTGTGGGACCAGCCTTTTCCACTCATACAACAAAAGTTTATTGAGGGAGCGCCTGCTTCCCACATGGGAGGTCCCATGTTCAGTTCCCAATGCCTCCTAAAACAAACAAGAAAACAAGCAAAAATCCAACTCAGGGGAGCCGATGTGGCTCAGTGGTTGAGCGCCAGCTTCCCACATATGAGGTCCCGGGTTCAATCCCCAGCCCTGTATCTGCCCCGCCCCCCCCAAAAAAAAGTTTATTAAGCAATTACTATATCAGATATTTTCTAAGTGTCACACATATTCCTGATCTCATAAAGTTTACAGAAGATCCTTCCTGTAATCTCTTTTCTCCCATGAACTACTGAATAGCCAAGGAGAAAAGTAAGAGGTAATGACACACACCACAAGAGAAGTCCAGAGAAAGGAGAGCAAAGACAAAAGCTTCCTGGTGGTGCTTTTTTCTGATACTTTTCCCCAAAATCATCCCTGATTTCCCCAAAATCATCCCAAATGAAATCACTATTCACATTTTTGTATCTTCCCTTCCTATGTTATACTGTTCCATAAATATTTCAAAAGCAGCTATGTATATACATATGCTTTTCTCCATTCTGAAAATGAAGGGGCTTAGTATTTGCTCCTGAAGTCTTGCCTTCAGCACTACCTTTCGATTAGGTGGTTTGAACACACTGGAGCCTGAGATTCTAACCAGAAAGCTAGATTTTCAAAGGAGCCAGCCTCTTCCTCCTCCTCCTTCCCTCCTCCCTTGTCTTTCTTCTCTTTGTCTTCCTCTCCCTCCTCCTCCTCCTCCTTTCTCCCCACCCTCAATCTGGACTCAGGTCTTTGGGAAACTGTTTGGATTGCCTTGGGATCAGAGCACAGGCAAGCATCACATCCGTTTCCCTCCAGTTCTTTCCCTCCTCTTCATTAATCTATACTGATAATTTTGGAAAGGGCCCAGAGATACTGAGAGCAAGCCCCACACAGGGTGAGGGCTGCACAGGGACATCAGATGTGGATGTCAAAAGGCCATTGCACTAGGATGTCTCCGTGGAGAGCTGGCCAGGCAGCAGCAGCTTTGCGGAAGCTGGGCTCACTTTTCTCTCCACCCCCTACCCCAACCAATACATCCCCCCCTGCCCCCCACACTCTCCCACAGACCTGCAGAGGGACAGACAGTGTGAACTTACTGACACGTGGACTCTCCAGCTAAACCTACCAAACTAGGATATATGGAATTTGCATATAGCTGCTTCATCTCCATCCCTATTCCACAAATATGTTTCTTCCAAAATCTCCCCCTTCTCAAAACATAGAATGATCATACACTCTTTTTTTTTTTTCAACTCGGCACCTTACTTTTTTCCTTTTCTATCTTTGAAAAAAAATTTTTTAATTTATTTTGATTTATCTACACAAAATTTGGATTTTATTACCAGAAAACTACTCAACAGCAATAGGAACAGACTATTGAAGCACACAACATGGATGAGTCTCAAAGGCTTTCTGCTGAGTGAAACAGGCTAGTCTCAAAGTTTACTTATTGTATGATTCCATTAAAATCATATTCTAGAAAAGGTAAAACTATGGGCACAGAGAAGAGGTCAGTGGTTGTGACAGGTTAAGGGCTGGGATGTAACACAGTTTTGTTTATAAGTTCACCCACTGAAGGACATTTAGGTTGCTCCCCATGTTTGGTGATTATGAATGGAGTGCTAGAAACAATCATGTGCAGGTTTTTGTGCAGAGATAAGTTTTCATTTCTTCTAGGTAAATACCTAGAAGTGGGATTCCTGGGTCATGTGGAATGTCTGTTTAACTTTAGAAGAAACTGCCCAACTATTTTCCAGGATGGTTGCTATCCACTCAACTGCCAAACTCAAAACTTGGAAATCATTCATTATCACTCTCTTTCAGCCACTCTCCATGTTCAGTCTATCTGCAAGTCTTCATGGTTCTACCTTCATACTATAGCTTTAGATGGCCCCTTTCCTCCCATTTTCACTGCTGCCACCTTGATCTAAATCACCATTATCTCTTGCCTGGACAACTGCAAGAGTCACCTAGCTCATCTCCCACATCCTCTCTGCTGCCCTCCTTCTACACCCCATATCCACAGAGCACCCAGAATGATCCTTTTAAGACATTCCTCTGACCAGGTAACTTCAAGCCCCCAATGGCTTCCCACTGTACCTGGAGTAGAAG
This sequence comes from Cabassous unicinctus, assembly GCA_029593785.1. NCBI lineage: Eukaryota > Metazoa > Chordata > Mammalia > Cingulata > Chlamyphoridae > Cabassous > Cabassous unicinctus. The sequence continues at coordinate 4,721 of JAQZBX010016522.1, read as the reverse complement.
CCATTCCATGAATCTCCCCTGCCTCCATCTCAGTACTATTTCTACTTTCCCCATTGCTCCAGCCAATTGGCCTCCTGTGAGTTCCTAGAAGGAGCCGAGTTCTCTCACACCTCAGGGTCTGTGGACCCACTGCTTCCCAGTGTGATGTCTTCTCTGGGCTCTGGGTGTGCTGACTCCATCACACCCTCATTTTAATGCCACCTTCTCAAGGGGACCTTTAAACCCATTAGAACTTATCCAAATCGGTAGCTTCCATATTCTTTTGTTATCTATCTCTTTCCAATGAAAACAGAAGCTCCTTTAGAGAAGGAAACTCATCTAGGTTGGCACTGCTGTATGCTTAGTCCCTGGGAGAGTTCCTGGCACATAGTAGGTGCTTTGAAAATATGCAATGAATGATGAATAAATGATGGTTTATACTACTCACCAAAAAAATAAAGGAGAGAACTTTTCATATGGGATAACAGTACCTATACTACAGGGTTAGTATCAAATGAGTTAATATATGTAAAATACTTACAACATTGCCTGGCACAAATAAACATGATACAAGTGTAAATTTAAAAAAAAAAAATGATAAGGCTGCAAGCCAATTTGTGAAAGGCAGAGTTTTATCTTAGGAGAGCAAATCTCTTATTCCATCAACAAATACTTAATGAGTCTGTAAGAATCTAAGCATGTACACAAATCATCAGGCCAAATGGCATTTGTTTTGAATTAAAGCTGGATTTTTAATTTGGGTCCAGATGGAGGTCAAGTGCTACACAATGAGAAACCGAGGCCATAATGCATGAGAAAAGACGATTTGTTTGCTCATAGGTCCCAGCGAGAGAGAAGTGCCGTGAGGGGACGACGGGAAGCCCAGTTGGCTTGTGGGGCTCAACCAGCGGGGGAGTGGGGGGAAAGCACATGGGCAGAGAGTGAGGGTCCTGTGGGCTTGTACCTTTATTTTGGTCCAGGGGTGGAGTTAGGTAGATATCCTGTGGGAATCGAGGATTGGTTAGTTTAAAGCAGGGGTTCTTAACCATGGGTCTGTGAGCTGGATTGAAATTCAGAAAAACATTATTCTTGTGGGGACGTGTTGGTGCGGGTGTGATATATTTATTAAGTAATACACAGTATAGGGTGGACTTAGTAAGGGGTCCGTGGTTTTCACCTGACGAGCAAAGGGGTCCGTGGAACAAAAAAGGTTAAGAACCCCTGGTTTTTAAAACAAATGCACACGAAAAGGGAAGGAGCCTGGGGGTCCCAGAGCAGAGGGGATGGTGAACTTAACCTTTGGGACAGGCCGTGGGTTTGGGGTGAGGCATGTGGGTGGTGTGGGTGGCTGCCACAGACCTATTTGAGCTCTGGGGAGTCTAGGCCCCATGGCTGGCCAAAGGGCAGTGTTGAGGAAAATGGCTTAGTCAAAGTGAGATGGATACCGAAACAGCACACAAAAAATTTTGATAGTTATGACAGCATTCCTTGTGAGAACAGAGCACAAGCCCTTCTCGCTTTGCTCCAAGGACAGCCCAGAAAGACACCCCACCCAGGGGTTCTCTCTCCCAGGCATCCCCTAGCTCTGCACAAACCACAAGAGGGGTTTGCATTCCACTTTAGAAGGGGCACTGCGCCGGGTGCTGTTTGCATCTGCGGTGAATGCACCACTTAACAGATCTTTCTAGTCAGGGTTCTAGTCCAGGTTCTAGACTAGTTCTAGTCTAGTCTAGTCTTTCTAGACTTAACCTTTTTTGTTCCGCAGAGCCCTTTGCCGGTCAAGTGAAAACCATGGACCCCTTTGTAAGTCCACACTATACTGTGTATTATTTAATAAATAGATCACATCCGCACCAACACGTCCCCACGAGAATAATGTTTGTTTGTTTGTTTGTTTTTTAATTTCAATTCAAGCTCACAGACCCCTGGTTAAGAACTCCTATTAGTCATCAAAAAGCTCTTAGGAGTCTCTTTGCACTCAAAGCAATAAATATCTTTTATTTATTTATTTTTTATTAGAGCAGTTGTAGGTTTACAGAAAATCGCGCAGAAAGTACAGAGTTCTCATACCCCCCCACACACACATAGACAGTGATCTCTATTATTAACATATTGCATTAGCGTGAAAGCTTTCTTACAATTGATAAAACAATATGATGATAATTTTCTTAGATTATTAACTATAGTCCACAGTTTAAATTAGGCTTCACTCTTGCATTATACAGTTCTATGGGTTTTTTTAATATATATTTTTATTCTTATACCATGTATAGCACCTAAAATTTCCCATTTTATCCACTCTCAAGCATACAGCTCAGTGGTGTTAAACATTCACAATGCTGTGCTCCCATCACCACCATCCATGACTACAACTTTTCCATCACCCCAAACAGAAACTCCGTACCAATTAAGTGTTAATTTTGAACCATCTTTGTATGAAAGCTCATCAGTTTTCTCCTACTGAGCGTGGAGGATTGAGGTTTGATGGTAGACTTCCCAAATACAAAAAAATTCACATCGTCTTAAAAGCAGCTTCACCCTCGCTCACCTCCCTCTAAGCATCACAGCCTCCCTCAGCCTCTTACCTTCATTCGACTAATTTAAAATTGTAATGGTCAGAAACTTCCTTTCCAAATTTAAGCCTAGGTTTCCTTTCCAATGATATTCTTTACCAGATGTGTCATGATAGTGTTATCATGCCTGCAGGAGGCATTTAATATAAGTGCATGTTTTTAAAAGGTGAAATGAGTGCAAGATAGAGGACTGCCTGGAAGAGGACACATAGAAGGTACTATTGACCCGGCCAGATTCGCCTCTTAATTTTCATCACCTGTGGTCATACAGGTGTGCTCCAGAAAGAGGCACCTTGGACACCTGGCAGAGGGGGCCTTTCGCTCATGAAGCCAAACATCCCAGAGGAGTCTGTCTGGGAGGAGTCTCTCTCTTTCTAACTCACACAAAGGCACCAGATGAGCTGGCAGTGGCCTTGCTCCATGAACCCTCTTCTTCATCGACATAAAGATGCAGAACCTGGACTGGCAGTGAAGAGACTGCCACCAACTTAGACAACAGTCTCCCCCTGCCTGGTTCCCAGAATCCACATGCATAAAATGAAGAGTGTGGACAAGAGAGTTGCTTTGCACACATTTCATTTTTGCAGCTGCAGAGCCCTGTCCTCAAATGAAATTGTTCTCAGAAGCCAGTGAGTAGAGCAAAGCGCCTGGAGGCTGTACTGGTTAGAGATGGAGGAGGCTGCCCGGTTTAAGAACCTCAGGATCAGTTGACTTTCTTTCACGTTCCCTTTAGTGCCCTATTTCTGTGATTGTATGAGAAGCTGCCAAGCAGGAATGTGTCCCCTAGAGATCGTAGAGTTGCACACGAATGGAAATAATAAAACCCACAATTCCACAGTGTGGCTCTGCAGTTGAGCTGGACCCTGCTTTGCAAGGGTGATGAGGACTTCTTCTGTCTAGTGGGCCCCTTGGCTCCTGCCATTTGTCACTCTCCCTCTTGTCTCCATTGAAGCTTCTAGCTCTCTGCCTCCACCTATGAGCCCATCCAGTCTTCTGCTGTGTCGAATGTTCCTTGGATGCCGGGAGATTCTCAGAAGAAGTCAGTCCCCCTGTCATTTCCAGCTCGCTCGAGCCTATCTGCAAATCTCTACCTAATTGAATATGCATGATGACCAACTGAATATTTATGGTGCCTGAAAAGCTCCGAACGGCCAGCCCTGTCTTCTCCCCCACCTACGTGCAGCCTTGCAGTCTTTCCTCAGCCGTGGCTGATGTCCCCTTCCCTTGCCCACCCCCCCAGCATGGTCCCTGCCACTCATCTCTCTACCAGGCATTCCTCCCCCAAGGTTGTTTATCCTAACCCATCAATCCTTTAAACCTGAGCCTGCCGCAGTCTTCCAGAGAAGGATTTTTTAAATTACACCCCCCCACACCCATACAACACAGCTTAAAACCCCTCTTCCCAGAAAAAGAAGCTTTCCATGAACTTTCTGAGATTAATTTCTGTAAGGGCATGGGGAGGAATCTTGGTTTCCCACTGGATCCGTAAAGACAAAAGAAGTAGACACTAAAGCCTAGCAAAATCAACACCATCCCCAACATAATATCCACTAGCATTTATGGAGCCCTTGCGATATGTCAGGAATTGTAATAAATAGTTTACAAGGCTCATCTTTCCTAAGTCCAAAGCAGCAAGTATCTCCTGGGTAATAATAGAACTTCCACAGGCTTCAGTTTTCTCACCTGTAGGACGGAGAAAACGGCTGCCGTTCCGTGTTGTGACGTGCGGGAAATGATGAGCAAAATAAGCTTAGCTAGTCGGTGGGCCCTGAGGTTCTTTTGCCCACATCTCCCCTTGTCACCTGTTCTTCACACTCCTCTCCTCTGGGTTCTTGGTCAGGGGCAGGTGGGGACCCAGGGAAGGAGATCTGAGTCCTGTATAGATGGACTCTGGGGAGGAATGGGTATTTTTGTGGCTTTCTTGTTTAGTGTAGCAGACCAGGAGCTAATGAGGATGGATGTGGCTGTGTGCAGAAAGGATCTGGATCCCCAGAGAAGACAAATATGGATGCAGGCAGCCATTGGCTGGGATGAGTGGCCCCGCTACAAACAATCAGGCTTGAGCAGACCCCCTGGTTGGGTGCACAAAACCACCTTTGTGCCCTCTACCGACCATGCATTCACCTGGAGAAAAAACCCCAGATGTTGGGAAGCGGGTGTGGCTCAATG